>QANZ01016478.1:6836-31532 GCA_003254925.1 Chamaecrista fasciculata
TATAATTATAAAATATATATGTGAGAGAGAGGGGGTGAATAAGAAAAAGAAAAAAAAAGAAAAAATGATGAGTGGAGAGAGAAAGTTGTAAGTGTAATAAATGAGGGTATCGAAAATTACTCTTTTGCTAATTATAGGTATTTGAGTAGGGGTATGTTAGTAATTGGATATGAAATATGTAATGAAATGAGTTTGTAATGAAGTGATATTTTTGTAATGACTTTATAATTGGAAAACAAACATTCATATAGTACTGTAGCTTAAATTATGTAATGAAAATGAGAATAATGAAAAAATAATGAAAAGATAATCTTAAGCCAAACAGGCCCCAAGTCTCATATTATTGCTGTCTAAAAGTTTTAGTTTGAGACAATTAAAATAAAAAAAATGATTATTATGGTCTAATTTTTTTTCCGGCCAAAGATTATGGTTTGTTCGTATATTATATATAGTTGTGTGCAAACAAATCATATCTATCACTTAGCTGTGTGAATAGTATGAATCTTAAATAACGTGCGACTGTCATTATTGCTCTGTGCTTAAATGTTTATTAAATTAAACTTGCTATTTAGGGGGTCCTGTTAAAGTGTTATTCTTTTCAAGTGTTGCAATAAATTGATTATATTTTGCCATGTCATCATGAATTGATTAATGTTAACTAGATATCGGTCTAAATTTAGAATATGCAAATATTTACATTTAAGCGAAAAAGGTAGGGTTTGGAATACTAAATTTTCAAAATAGTTTTGGAAACTTAATAAAATGGCTCGAAATTTTTATACAATCATTGGAAAAGCCAAAGTGTACATAAGAATATTTTTTAAGAGCATTTGAGTGTAAATCACATTAAACTAGTTTGTATTGTTGGAATATGTATCCTCTAGATCTAGGTCTCTATAAAGTTCTCTCAAATTGAAACATTTTTGGTCACCCGATTTCATCTGGTCCATTGTAATTTTGACACATGTTGGTCAGTGTTGTAAAACAAACTGTGTCCTTTAACGATGTAAAAAAGTAACAAAAAACAATAAATTTCCATGTAAATAGTTTATATTTTGCGACGTCACGAGTAACTACATATATGTGTCATACTTTAGAATTAATAATAAAATGTAATAACAATCCAATGGTTATAGTTAAATATTAAAAACTTGTTTATTCTTAATTAAATATTAAGGGTTTAATTTTTAATTTTAAGTATATATGAAACAGTCTTAAATCTATAGATCAATTATTCACCTTTTCAATGTGTCGTGTAAATCAACAAGGGGGTAAATAATTGTTATTGACAATAGATATATTGGGCAGAAATACAGTCCACAAAATAAATATAGCGAAAAAGGAAAAACACCTTAAAAAAACTTTAACGTAACTTGGTAGTTTAAAGCATATTTCTCGGTCCCATTAGGACAACTTCACTACTTGTAAACTCTCTCATACACATGACTCACAATTATCCAAATTTACTGTTAGGTATTGATACAAGTTGTAGTAAGTTATTGCGAACACCCTTCATACAAAATGGATAAGCGCCTATATATAAGTATTATTCTAGTAAGTTACAACCCGAAGAAGTAAATTTAGTTTTTGATACGGAACTTTTCAAACCTTTAAAATCTTCTTCTTTATTCAATTTTGTAACTATTAATAATGAAGAAGAGAATTTAGTTCTTATCACTTGTGGATCTCACCTTATTTTTTGAAAAAAAAAAATCAAATTTCACCAAGCGTGAGTCTCAATTGCATCTCTCTCTTTAAACCCAAATGATGTGAGACCTTGAAGCTACCCAACAAGAAATACTTAGTTACAAATATATATATATTGAACAAAGTTATTTCTTTTAGCATTATCATGATAAACGTAACATTGAAATATTATTTCTATCTATCCAATTTCGGCATGGGGACTAAAATTGGCCCATTGTAGAACCAGTTAGCCCGTCTAGAATAAACTGGGCCTTCCTTTACAAACCTACCGGTCCATTCATCTCAAACTAATGATGTTCATCTTATATTATATGGCTCTACCCTTTTGTGATCGTCTATGTTTAAAACTATATAGTCTATGAAATTAAAAATAAGAGAAAATTTACTATTTGGTCTCTCTTTCTTTACTAAGTTAACAATTTAGTCCCTTATTTATTTTACATACATATTTGCGTGCCCTAGGGCACGCAAAGCCCTTAGTATATATATATATATGACTATATTAGTGGTTATACATTTTAGGCATATATATATATACATATATATTTCATGACAATTTTTTTTACAAAAAATACAATTTTATAATAATCAGAGAAATAAATAACTGTCTAGAATCAACTAAATATTTTAATAATCTCTCATTTCACTTTATTTCTTTTAATTAAGTTAATTTATTTTTATATTATTATTTTATATATTTTGATATTGTATGATTATGAGAGACAAACAATTAGAAGATTCAAAAGCCATATAATATAGTATTACTATACATTATATTAACATATATATATATATATATACTAGGGGCTTTCTGTGCCCAAACGGACACGGAAATATGTATATAACGTTTAATTTGACATTTGTAGTTATTTAGTGGCTAAATAGTATATTTCTAATATTGAAGGACTAAATCATTAGAAGTGTGAAAATTAAAAGACCAAATAATAAGTTTTCACTTTCTTAAATCTCATCTACTACTTTCTCTCTCCCATTATCTATATAGTTAGCCAATTATCAAGTTCCACATTTTTATTTTTATTTTTTAATTTTTAATTTAATTATTTTTGGCCAACCAAAAGAGTCCTCACACATATAATATAGTATAGATATAGATATAACGACCTAATTAAAAAGAAAGAATTTATTTTTTATGTCAATCTGTTTTGCTTTTCTTTCTGAATTAGTTAAGGTTTTTAATACCGGACCGGACATTAAATCGCTCGAAGTAGCGGTTCAAGGTTCAATGGTCCAACCGGGGTCGGACCTTTAATAATTAAATAAATATATATATTTAATCTAATATAATAAAAATATACTAATAAATATTAAAAATATATAATAAAATTTTTAAATTTAAGCTTGATTGAGTAAGAAAATGAAAATTAGAAGGATAAAAGATAAAATATTGAAGTAAAAACTACCAAATAGCTTATTATTTTGAGTCTAAACTTAAAAAGAAAAAAAAAATCCTTTAAAATAACATCATTTTAACCCAAAAAAGTGAAGAAAAAAAAATAACAAAACACTCTGAATCAGTTCAACCCAAAACTGTCCGGTTTAGGCCGGATTTCCCGGTTCTTTGCCAGGGCAGTTTTATAGCCAAATCAGACCGGACTAATGGCCGGTTCGCGGTCCAACCAGTCCGATCCGATTTTCAAAATAGTGAAATTAGTACTAAAATAGACTTGGTTTGTTTATTTAAAACAATTATACTTAGTTCAAAATTGAATTTTATTTAGTTAAAGAACTTATTTTACAACACTATATTTAAAAGTCTTGTCTTTTATACAGTTTATTTGAAACCATCATAATATATATGTATATATATTTGATGAGCTTTTATTTCAGCTCTGGATTCAATATAATGAATATTGAATTACATATTAATGAGTAATGAGTTGATATTCAAGTGGTTTTCTTCCAAAAGACTAAGGGTTATAAGGAAAGTTTTAGTGGTTTGGGGTCATTAAAAATTAGGTTTCTGTGATTCAAAAATTGTCATAATCAGGTTAGAGGTTTACTCCATTAGTAGAAAGAGTTCATGTGGTATATTTCTATAAAAAAAAATTAACAAATCCTAGCGTTCTTCTCAAGCTTTCACCCATTTTTTTTAAGATTTTCTTTCATTTAGGTCCTCGATTTATCTTAGGATAGTCCAGAAAGTTTATCATATTTATTAAACAAGTCCTTGAAACCTGCAAAACAAAAATAAAATTATAAGTTTATAACCTTCATTTTCATTTTTCCCATATAATTATCAAAATCCCCAATTCAACTCATTCACCTTCTTCTTCTTCTTCTTCTTCTTCTTCTTCTTCTTCTTCTTCTTCTTCTTCTTCTTCTTCTTCTTCTTCTTCTTCTTCTTCTTCTTCTTCTTCTTCTTCTTCTTCTTCTTCTTCTTCTTCTTCATTATCGAGGAACTAATAGTTGGTTTTCTTGAACTCCGTGTGAAGGATGACAAAAGCCACACTGATCAGAAGCGCGACGAGAATATTAAACATCATGCGTGGGTCAGGACCCTGCAATAGTCGATCAAGTGGCTGAAGATGACGAGCAGCTCGTCACAGAGGAAATAGATTAAGAGCCATGCGGCCATGAGGATGACGAAGATGATGAATGAGATTGGGTGCCAATGAAGGCCGAGGAAGAGGATGGGGATCAGATGACAATGGTCGACTTTGATTCGAGGTTGGTTTTAATTCTTTTCTTGGTGTGTGAGATGTACTCGAGGTATGTGGATAGAGAAGATGAAATAGGGATGGTGCCATAGGTGGTAATGGCTCTCTGATTTTGAAGGGAGAAGAGAGGAATTGAAGAGGAAGAAGATGAGTGAAGAAGGAGAAGAAGAAAGTGAAGGAGTTGAATTGGGGATTTTAATAATTATTGGGGAAAATGAAAATGAAGGTTATAAACTTACAATTTTATTTTTGTTTTGCAGGTTTTAGGACCTGTTTAATAAAGATGATAAACTTTCTAGATTATTTTTAGATGAATCTAGGACCTGAATGAAAGAAAATCTTGAAAGAAAGGGGTGAAATCTTGATAAAAATGTTGAGATCCGTTAATTTTTGGATGGAAATATATCACACTGACTCTTTATGCTAATGGAGTAAACCTCAAGTCCGATTTTAGCATTTTTTGAACTACCGAAACCCGAGATCTAATTACTCCAGTCCACAAGAACTTTTCTTGTAATTTATCCAAAGAAGAATACGGTTTTTAAATAAACATTGCAGAACTTAGTCTACCACCTTTTAAAGTAAAATTCATCTAACCCATAAAACTTCTAGAAATTCAATTCAAGGGACCCTCGTTTTTCTGAACTTTGTATATTTCCAGCTTCCATAGGAATACCACCTCAGATACATTAATTACATAACCATTGAAGACATAAATAGCCAAAGTTGCTTTTGGATCCCTTCAAGTTGCTGCTTTTCCCTCAATAGTCAATACTAATTAAGTTTTGATTGGTCCAAAAATTAGTGTATTATTTGGTGTTGGGTTATTTCCATCAAATAATCCTAAATTGTGTATTAGCACTAATCACAAGAGTTAATTTTAAATATATATATATATATTAAGTCACCAATTTATATTAAAGCACTACATAATTATTGGATTCGGCTATATATGTTTCACTTGTGGGTGTATAACAGAGTCATTTTATGATAGATCAGTCTAACTCTTAACCTTTTTAAGGAAAGGGCTCAACCTGCGACTGCAAGACTAACTTAAACTATCAATACCCTCTATCTTTTTGGTTTTATAGTATCGTCTAATACCACAATTTTCATATTAATGTATATTTTTAATAAATACTTTTTTTCCCCTATAAATATCTAAGAATGGTGGTAAAGGAGCCACTTCGCTACTTCTTCCTCCAGCATCTTGTCTTCTTTGCATGATTAATCAACTCAGTGAAATTTCTAATAGATTTCAGCTCAATTACAGGCACGATTTAAATATAATTTTTTCCACCCATCTAAATCTATCATTTTGTGAATAAGAGATAACTTAAAATAACTTCATGACAACTTGACAAGGTAACTCCAAAACTCCCATAAGAAGTTATTAAGTTGTTTAAGAAGAAATAGAAATGTGTAAATTGTGACATCTGATATTTAATTTACATGTATATATGAAAAGTTATGATGTGGGCTTATATATATATATATATATAGAATGTAATGGAATTAATTGTGGGGAAATTCAAAAGCTTGATGACAAATATCATGGAAGACAATGATGATGAGATGGTGATGTGATGGGGAATTGAGTTGAAGAAAGCACCGAAGAAGCTCATTAAGGAAATAATGTAGGAAGGAATAAGGAACTAAAAGTAATATAAAAGAACTAACTTTTCAATCCAATTTTATCATCTTGCGCTATCTGCATGCATACATAAGAAATAATATATATATATATATATATATATAATGCAAAATTGCTGTATAGTAAGGACTAGCTAGTCAATTCCTCTTAGCTTGAGGACTAGCTAGTATAATTGCAGCAAGTTCATGAAATGGCTATAGTATCACCGATTAGCTCTCAACTTGGTTCATGTGGGTCAAGAGTTGAGTTTCTGCATGGCTTCCAGGGACCACTCCCTTTTGTTTTGGAAACAAGGTCAGTATGTACTCTGTTTAATTAATAATTAGAGTGCTGTGTGTGAATTGTGATCTCTGATATTTAACTTACATGTATATATGAAGAGTTACGTTGTGGGTGTATATATATATAGAATGGAATGGAATTAGTTGTGGGGAAATTGAATAGCTTGGTGACAGATATCATGGAAGACATTGAGGATGAGATGGTGATGTGATGGGGAATTGAGTTGAAGAAAGCATCGAAGAAGCTCATCAAGATAATGTATGAAGGAATAAAGAACCAAAAATAATATAAGAAAAACACACTTTTCAATCCATTTTTGTCATCTTGCGCTATCTTCATGCATACATAATTAAGAAATAATATATATATTTATATAATGCAAAATAGCTGTATAGTAAGGACTAGCTAGTCAATTCCTCTTAGCTTGAGGACTAGCTAGTATAGTTGCAGCAGGTTCATGAAATGGCTATGGTATCACCAATTTGCTCTCAACTTAGTTCATGTGGGTCAAGAGTTAAGTTTTTGTCTGGCTTCGAGAGATCACTTCCTTTTGTTTTGGAAACAGGGTTAGTCTGTACTTTGTTTAATTAATAATTAGAGTACTGTGTGTGAATTGTGATCTCTGATATTTAATTTACTTGTATATATGAAGAGTTACGTTGTGGGTGTATATATATATACATATAGAATGGAATGGAATTAATTGTGGGAAAATTGAAAAGCTTGATGACAAATATCATGGAAGACATGGTGATGTGATGGGGAATTGAGTTGAAGAAAGCATCGAAGAAACTCATCAAGATAATAATGTATGAAGGAATAAGGAACATGAGAGTTAAATCTTTTTTAAAAAAAAACATAAAAATAAGTATTTTAAGATCTAAAAAAATTTGAATACTAAATTTTGAAATTTTTTGAAATATTAAACATATAATATAATTGGAAGTCATTTTAATTTTAACAGTAGTAAAAAGTTATAACGAGAAAATATGGAAAACCCTTCAAAAAGATTAAGATATTTTTTTTAAAAAATACCAGATTCTTTATTATAATATAATGTTTTACTATAACTTTTATAAAATGAAAGTAAATAAAATCATAATTAATTGGTTATTTATCATATATTGAAATTTTGATATAATTTTTTTAATAAAAATATATATTTAATTATTATCAATTTGATCTTGGTGGTGAAATTTTTAAACTCTAAATCAATATATTAACCAGTTGAATGACCCATCTAATTTTTATAACTTTGTTCTTGATCAATCTTTATATACTACTTTATTCTGTTTCTTAATTTTTTCATTTGTCTTATCCAACTATCATTTGGATTTCTGATTTCTAGGCCCAACTTCATGTATACTAATTAGCCTTTATCCAACTATCATTTGGATTTCTGATTTCTAGGCCTAACTTCATGTATACTAATTAGCCTTCTGCCTCCAGATTTTTTTTGTTCAAATTTACTCCATTTCAAATAATATACTTCTAAACAATAAAAAAACAAAGAAGATATTTATATATAGATTCAATCACCAAAGAAAAACAAGCATGGGCTATTTGAAGTGACTTTAATCCAAATGATGCTTTCATTCATAAATTCATTCAACTTTATAACATTCATAAATTATTATTTTTTTTTCAATTTCAAGTTAGTGTTTACTCTGAATTACATAAATTCATGGGTCAATAGTCATTATAGTTGCCTTGTTATCAACTCAAGATCTAACATTACTAATAATTAATAATCATATAAAGTTGAATGATCTATTCGTAACAAATTATTCATATGAGACTTCCAATATATGGACAATAAATTTAAGATTATGATCGACAAAATTACCTCATCATCAATGTGAGATCCCGAGGTCTAAAGATTTTTTCATTGTTTCTCGAAATTGTATAATTAATCTCTATCAAACTACTCATATGAAGCATTCTATTTCACAATATAAATTTTAGTTATGAAACTCATAAATATTTCCTTGTGATGATCTACGAAACATTACATGCTCGTTCATTAATTACACATGAATTCTATAACTAAGTCCTACATCGTTTAAATTTACAAATGCTATCTCACCTCCCAGATATATATAGACCCCCATTCCTCTTCACCTGACACTCACTAAGCCTTCTAATAAGAGTAAAATCTATTCTCTCTCAAGTTTCTACCTTATTCCTTGTTGTTTAGTTTCGAGAGGTAAGTCTCTTTCCTCTCTTTTATTTTATTAGTCATATTTTTTTATATTTTGTTTTTATTGTATTGTTTGTTTATATTTTCTTTTTAAGTTGCATTAGTTCATTTTAGTTTAGGTCTTAGGATAGTATCCTAATCTTTTTATTAGGGACAAAATAACATTAATTTTATTAGGGGCATTTATGACATTTTAAGCCTATAGTTGGTTTTCTCTTCTATTTTTTTCCTCCTATAAATAAGATTCTTTAGTGTTCTAAGTTATCCTCTTTAGGACATTTGTCCTCTTAAATATTCTATTTAAGATGATGCAATTTTTTTTTTTAAATGGCCATCTTCATGACACACTTTTCAAATTCACTCCTTTCTAAATTTCTAAGGGTGAGTGCGTGGAAAGGAGATATATTCTTTTCACTTTATGCATGTATAGAAACTAAATAAATTTTGAAATAAAATGGTAGTTTTATATTTTATTTGCCTCTTTTTCTTTATTTTGAAATTAAATGGTTATCTACTTATTTTAGTAAAAGTTTCGGCCACATGTTATTAATAGTTTAATTACATGATACCAATCTTAAGGTATAAATTTCAAGCTCAAAAAAGAACTTAAGGCCCAACTAACATTGTGTTAGTTTGATGTTCTAACCAGAACACGTTGATTTATTGTATACCTCATCTCTCTCTTTCATTGACTTTATTATTCATTAACTTCGCTAATTTGTTGCTCAAATATATGTGTATGTATAACATTATATTCAATTCTTGTTGTAAATGCAGTCATTTATGTTTAGAGACTCTCTTATCATAAAGTCAGGTGTATGATACGAGTCAAATTCGGATTAGTCAGAACGAAGTTCCAAGACAGGGTGAGCAACCATATATATATATATATATTCATTTCATCTTGTTACTGGGTAAATCTTGATTGGGAAACCAGTTCATATGATTTTTTTTGAAGTACCTTAATTTTCGTTTAATGATGAGATTAAAATTGTCATCAAGTACTATCAAATTAAATTCATTTTATTAATAGTTCTCACGATTATTTTGATTTAATGAATGACTTATATCATTTATTCCCATGGTAGATTATGCATGAACATTTTTCAAGAAACTCTCCAGCTTCCATTCAAAATGTTGAAATGGACGAATTTCATTTTGAGAAGAAAAAGGAAAGAGTGAAACTAAAACCATCTAGTGATATTTTCATCAAGCAATCTCAAAGATGCAACAACAAAACTCATATTTGATGAAAGATGTAACATCAAAACTCACGACCCATATACATAAATGGGTTTGTGAAAATATACATATAAAAAATGTTTTATTATTTTTATATAAAAACATAATATAAATTAAAGATTAAGATAAACTATATATAAATTAAAGATTGGTGGCTTTTAAGTTATTTGTTGAGACTATATTGAAGCCCACTAACAAATGTGCAACAAACTCAAAGAAGATGATGGTCAAACTTAATAAATATATATAAGCTATATCTATATGCTTACTAGTAATTAGTACTTAATCAACACTTACAAATTTAGATAAATAGAAATGTGAGGGTGTTAGTTATTTTTCGTTCTTTGTATTTGTACTTAATATATTAGGTTCCTGAGTAAATGCCATTTCAATGTATTATTCCACAAATCAATGAAGATTTTTTTTTTCTTTCTCTATTACATGTCGCATCATATAATTTAGATTCTCCTATCAATTATAATCGGAAAACATGTTCTTTTCTCCTAAGTATGAAGGAAAAAATTACTGTAATTTTAATTCAGTGCTAAAATATCATTTTGGTACACAAATTTTATATTAATTTAATTTTATTTTCAATATTTTTCTATTGATTTTATTTCTAAAGTTTTATATTTTGATCGATTTTATCATTTGCTCTTTTTTTAACTAAATATAACGACAAATTTTATATAACGAATGACATGTAGTGTAAAATTGATAGAAAAATAAACTCAAATCCTAACTTAATGTGAAATATAAGATAATTTTTCTAGTTAATTTATTGAAAGAAGTTAGTTGAAGGATAAAATTGACTAATATATATAATACTGAAGACTAAAATGACAGAAAAATTATATATGAATGAAGAAATTGAAAATTAATGTAAAATTTAAGACAAAAAAGAGTATTTTGCCTGTTTAGTGAGAAAAATCCCAAATCCCATACGTGGACTCCATGTCCCTAATAATATCAAAGTGATTTTACTAAATACATAACTATTTAAATTTTCTATATGTTTATATAGTTATTTTAGAAGTGACATTTTGGTACCATATTCTTTACGTCGATAGCATTTTGGTACTCAAAACTTTTTTTTTTTTTTCCGTTACCTCTGGACAGAAAAAAGCACGTACAGGTCGTGCGCATGGTCAAAAACACAAATTTACTATTCTAAACTCAGATTTCACTATCCAGCCTCCAAAAAACACTATTAAGTGTGTACTTCAAAGCAAAGGATTTTTCTATTTTTTTACCCTGAACCGTGAAATATGAGTTTAGGAGGGTGAATTTCGTGTTTTTGACCACACACGTGCTTTTTTTTTTCGTCAAAATATAACGAGAAAAAGAGTTTTGGGTACTAAAGTACTAACAACGAATAGAATATGATACTACAATATCACTTTGTAAAAAACAAGGTATGAAAGTGAAACCGATCTATACCCTTTTATTTTAAATGTCTATTTAAAACACTTTTTACATATTACTGTATTGTATAATTAATATTATATTGTATTACTATTATAATGTGGGTCAAGAGTTGAGTTTTTGTCTTGCTTCTAGGGACCACTCCCTTTTGTTTTAGAAACAGGGTCAGTCTATACTTTGTTTAATAAATAATTAGAGTACTTTGTATGAATTGTGATCTCTGATATTTAATTTACATGTATATATGAAGAGTTACGTTGTTGGTGTATATATATATAATGGAATGGAAGTAATTGTGGGGAAATTGAAAAACTTGGTGACAGATATCAATGAAGACATTGAGGATGAGATGGTGATGTGATGGGGAATTGAGTTGAAGAAAGCATCGAAGAAGCTCATCAAGATAATAATGTATGAAGGAATAAGGAACTAAAAATAATATTAAAACAAAACACAAACTTTTCAATCCATTCTTGTCATCTTGTGCTATCTACATGCATACATAAAAAATAGTATATATATATAATGCAAAGTAGCTGTATAGTAAGGACTAGCTAGTCAATTCCTCTTAGCTTGAGGACTAGCTAGTATAGTTGCAGCAGGTTCATGAAATGATTATGGTATCACCGATTTGCTCTCAACTTGGTTCATGTGCGTCAAGACTCAAGAGTTGATTTTCTGCCTAGCTTCCACGGACCACTTGTTGGCTATGGTATCACCCATTATCACCTCTTGTAGTAACTTTGCCTCGTTTCAATTAGTGGATTAAGGCTAATATCATTTCTTCCTTTCAATACAATGTATCATTCTCAATCTCATTTAACTTGATTGATTGTTTTAAATCTAGGCCAAAGCCCTATTTTGGTCATTCAGTTATGCTCAATGTTCTAAATTGGTCCCTCAGTTATTTTTCATTCCATATTGGTCCCTCAATTTTTCAAAACTTGATACAGTTGGTCCTTCTAACGTTTTCTATTAAATTTTTCGTTAAAAAAAGGAAAAAAAATAAACTTTCATCCTCCAAAAGTTTTATTTTCTAATGTTAAGGTCCTTTTCTTTTTATAATAGGATCAAAACGTAAGAAAACGAAATAAATTAAGATTTTAACTGAATTTTCCCAAAAACATAATCTCTCTATCTCTCTCTCTCAAGAAAACCCAGAAGAAAACCTTGCCTTCATTAAAATCTTAATATCGTTTTCTCTCTATTTTCCCACCTTCCAAACACAAAAACCATACTCAAACCAAACGTACTTGGATGATTGCTATCAAAGCGATTCACCATTATTCCTTCACGGTGCGAGATTTCTCTATCAAGAACAATACTAAGCTCCTCCACTGTGCGAAATTTCTCAATGCGAAAACCTATATTTCGTGCCTATGCAGCAGGGTCGGCGATTCAGATCCGCAACGTCTGTCGCTGCCTGAAGCTGATTCTCGCAGCCAAGAGCTCCTCGCAAGAATCGTGATGCTTCAAGCTCAAAAAGTTTGACTGACCGATTACCTTGATGAGAGATCCGCATATTTAACCCAATTTGGTGAGGAAGTCATTGCCGATTTCGATAAGATTGGAGACGATTTTAATGAAGGCGGTGGCTAACCTTTTGACATTTTAGCATTTGGATCTGCAAGTTCGCTGGCTGAAGGTTTTCTTCTGGGTTAGAGAGAGAGAGAGGTTATGTTTTTGAGCAAATTCAGTTAAAATCTTAATTCATTTCTTTTTCTTACGTTTTGAGCCTATTATAAAAAGAAAAGGATCTTAATATAAGAAAATAAAACTTTTGGGGATGAAAGTTTATTTTCCCCTTTTTTTAACGAAAAAATGGATGGAAAACGTTAGAGGGACCAACTGTGTCAAGTTTTAGAAAATTGAGGGACCAATATGGAATAAAAAATAACTGAGGGACCAATTTGGAACATTGAGCATAACTAAAGGACTAAAATAGGACTTTGGCCTTAAATATATATCATTAATTTTGATATTGAATACTTAGCTAAGTACATTCTTCTATATATATGTCAATCTCATTTAGGTCAGTTGTGCCTCAACTTATTTCTAGATATTAATTTTGGGGTAGAAGAATCGTTCTTATATCATGGTTGTACAATTCAGTCAGTTAGGAACATTGGTCCCCTTAGTCCCATATGAATGAGTAAGACCATCAAGGTTCGGGTCATTGGTGTGGACACCCGTCGTAAGGTGTCAAACGAATCAAATTAATAATACTTGAGCCTCGCAAGTATTACTATATTTATTAGAATATAGTATAGATGCTAACCCAAGGTCGAATCTCTCGCGGAACTTCGTAGTTAAAGATAACTATTATTTAAATGAATATCTATGAACTTAGGTGAGGCTATTAAGAGAGGTATAAGAACAATAATATAAACGATGAACGAACAATAATATAAAGATATCCTAGAGACTAATCATGAATTCCACCATCCTAGTTCAGAAAGATACGGGGTTGAAGTGTTACATTAATTATGTCACAAACCATATTCAAAGGTATTACCGAAACTTCGAATATAATAACTGAGAACAATGGTGAAAGATATAAGATTATGATAGATCACTCAACCAAAACTGGGGGTTATGAGTATTTGTCAAGGCTCTTCAGGCCAATCTCTATTATTGCCACATTGGAACAATAAACAAATATAAGCAATAAAGAACAATCCTAATTATACTTTCTAAGATAGATAGAACACTCTTTAGTAAACCAACCATGTGAATAACATGTTTAAAGAGCAACCTTTATTAATCGTAAAAGAGATAGACTCCAAGAATACCAACAATTATCCCTAATAAAGTACTGATCTATCAATCTGATAATTGCAACTTAAAATAAATACCTAAATCTAAGAAAAATTAATAGCTACTGCCTCTCTATTCTATTCTGTCTCCAGTTGAGGTGTTGGGGCTTTAGGCGATGCTCTGAGTGTGGAATGATGAGCTCTATTTATAGGCGTGAAGGTAAACTTGGTCCCCAAGTTAAGGAACAAACTTGGACTTGGGCCGTTGGATGGGCCGGCGACTCAGACTCGCGACACAGCGAAATATCCGGAAAATCATCGCTGTATCTTGATATCTTGAATCCTGGCCGTCCAAAACATATCTTTTATTTTTTAACTTGTGTGTGTCATGGGACTCTTCACTTGGGACTCTTACTTGCTGACGTCATACTCTTCTCAGAGTCTTGTGCCGCGAGAAATCCTATTTTGGGCCGGAGGCCCACATGGCGGCACAAGAGTACCTTGTGCTTTTTGATATCTTCTCGTCGATTCTAGATGATTCCCTTTTGGTTAGACCTTGTTTGGATATCTGAAACACTGAAAAACCCATTAAATAGCACTTATTTATAAAATACAATAAATAAACGCTAAATAATCTATTTTATCCACTTTATTATGCCCTTGGTGCAGCCCTTAGCATATTAATTGGTCTAATTATAATATATTATTATTATAAACACATGAAAAGAAGACCAAATAACATGTCCATATTTGCGCTGATCAGTCATACGTATGTGGACTCTGCCACCATATGATAAAGATGCTCCTAAGGATGCTGAAAATGGAGTATAGAACTAATCTTGTGTGATAGTTAGGTAATTTATTTTAATTTTTCTCCTATTAACCATGCTAAGTTTTCTAGTATTACACTTATCCTGTTTCGAATCTTCAAATATTCATTTGCATTCTAGAACGTCAAGATTGGTACGTCTATCAAAGGCAGCGGAATTATTAAAAAATTCAAAACTTTAATACGTAAGGGAGATGTGTATGCGATATAACAATTTTTCGAGGGTCAGAATCGTGGGAAATTCAAGTCCACTAATGACGACTACAAAATTGTTTTCCACTGGAGTACAAGAGCTGCTAGATGTAAAAATGATCGGACCATATGTGTCAGGGGAACCACATCGACGTCACATAGACATCTCTTTGACGCATTAAAATTTTAATTTTTTGTAATAATTCTATTGCCTTTGATAAACCCACTAATCTTGGCGTTCAAGAATGCAAATGAATATTTGAAGGTCAGAAACAAGGTGAGTATAATGCTAAAAAACCTAGCATGTTTAATAGGATCAATATAAAACTAAAAATATCTGACTATCACACAATATCAGTTCTATACTCCATTCAACATCCTTAGGATCATCTTTATCATTGGGTGGTAGAGTCCACATACGTGCGTGTGGGACCGAAGGGACCAATGTTCCTAACGGACTCAAATTGCACAACCATGTTATAAAAATGATTCTTCTATCCAAAAGTAAAAATCTAAAAATAAGTTGAGGCGAATGACCTAAATGAGATTGGTACATATAGAGAATAATGTATGTAGCTAACTATTCAAGATCAAAATTAATGATATAGATTTATAACAATCAATGGAGCTAAATGAGATTGAGAATGATACATTGTATTGAAAGGTAGAAATGATATTAGCATTACTACACTAATTGATATGTGGTCAAAGTTACTATAAGAGGTGATAATTTATATAGATTTGACAACTAATATTTAAATACTCTTGCCTATATATTAGCATTATTCTACAATTTGTTAAAAGGGGTATTTGCCATAAGATGTGATAATTTATATAGATTGATCCAATAATACTACAATAACATCAAATCATAATAATTGCATTTAATAGATATACAAAAAATAACACATAAACACATGTGACAATCATAAATGCCTAAATCACTCAATCACATTAATTTTTTAATTGAAAATCATCTCACCAATTTTAGATGTTGGCCAAGTGGTATGGACAATCTACGTGACTACTTTTCATTAGACATTCACCTGCCATGAATGAGACACATGGACAAAGAAAGTGGATCTCATACCATGTAGGAGCCACTTGACATGAATTCTACCAAGGTTCACCTTATTATAGCATAGATAATAAATTTCTATTTTAATTTCATGGTTAAAATCACGTATATTTAAAATAATTCTTCATGCATTGATATTGAGTAGTTTATATTTATTTATGATTTTAAATTTCATTTCATTATTTTTTTTAAAAAAAATTGATAGTCATTTGGGACAAACATTAATGGAAAAACTTATTCTTAAGCAAATTACAAAAGCTTACCTTCAAAGTAATAAAAAAAAATTAAAACAATATTTGGATTAAGGGGAATGTGTGAAAAAGAGAAAAAGAAAACTTTTAATGAAGAAAGATAATTTCTGAATTTATAATTGAGCAAACAAATTAATTTTATTCAATCTAAACATATATGAAGGGAAATAATATAGTTGTATATTTTAAGAAGCATAAAGTTCTAGAGGGAACGTATTTTTTTACTTAAATTTATCTTATGATTCAATCTAAATATTGAAAATATTTTTTTAGACAATGATTTTCTTTTTACAAACGTTGATTATTTAATCCCTAAAACATTATCTATAAAGATTAAATAGGTAATGTTTGTAAAAAAAATTTGACAAATCAAATAAATATATTTCCAATATTGAGATATTGCATCACAATTTTAAAACAAATTTAGGGTTATTTTGGAAAAAGATTCCCTCAAATTATAATATAATCTTAGTCCAAAATCTGAAATAATCATGTTTGTTTCATATTTGATTATAATCTGATTATATTCTACAAAAATCTCATATCTCAAAATATTCAATTACTATTATACACCTATTAACATATCTATAATTACCTATACTTCAATATATATTCAAATATACCCAAATGACATTTTAGTCATTTTATATCACCCCTTATTTATTACATTTACACCTACAACAATCTCTCTTTATCACATTACTTTTCACCAATTCTTTTTAACATTTTTTTTTCTAAATTATTATAATTAACTTTTAAATTTTAATTATTTTTAATATTTAATAAAATAATAATAATAATAATTTATTTTTATTTAAATATTAATTACAATTATATATATGCACAATAGTTAGTTTTTTTTGTTAATGAAATGAATCATAATTTAATGAAAAAACTGATATAATGCTTAATCATTTTAGCAACATGAATAATTAATATTAAAAAGTTATATTTATTGTAGAATTTGAATTGATGTTAGAGGAAAAAAAACTAAACTATTATTATAACATTTTTTAAGACTAAAGATTATAATTTATTTTGGTCAAATTAATTAAACTAGTGAAACTTTAATTTGGTCCCTTGAATCCAATATATATATATATATATTTTGTAATTTGGTCTCTCAAGTTTTCTAAAAGTTTACTCTTTGGTCCCAATGTTTGAATTTGACTACATCTCTCTCGTATCAAGTTTGAATTTGACAAGTCCTTTGACGAGCCCTAATTTCCTTTTTTAGTTGAGGTTGCTAACAAACAAGGCTGAATTGGACTTTAATTTGAAAGTATGTTCACAATCAAACAAGCAAAGTTAGTCATATCTGTCTTATTTCAATATTATTAATTGCGATAAGTTCATAACTACGAGTTACTCTCGGCGAATTCTGTTTTTGTTCAATTGAGATCGTCCGCAAATGAGGTCAAATCAAACTTGAAAGTGGTTCTAGAACCAAAAGGTAAAAAATTTATGGAAAATCACTTTCGGCTCTGATTTGACTTCATTTGCTGATGATCCTAACTAGACAGATTAAGAAGATTCATATTTTAGAGTAACTCATAGCTTCAAAGAAAAGAACGATTAAGAAGATTGATATTTTAGAGATGGATGAGAAATGTATTGTCTTGTAGTTATATCTTCCAAGTTTTTATTTTTAGAGTTTTCGGGGATCTAATTTTAGTCATTGCCCTTTTAGGTCCATGACCCAATTTTATTCTATTATTCTTAATTCCCCATTTTATCGTTATCTTCATTCATTTTAGACCCAAATCCTCAAAATAAAATTGTAAAGTGTCCCAAAACTCTTTCAAACATTCCATTTAGTCCTTAAAAATATTAAAAACCCTAAACCCTAAAAAAAGTCTAAGTTCAACAATTAGGTCCTTGACCCCTTTTTATTCCATTATTCTCAATTCCCCCTTTTTTTAATCATCTTCATTCATTTTAGTCCAAAATCCTCAAAATAAAATTGTAAAGTGTCCCAAAAATCTTTCAAACATTCCAATTTAGTCCTTAAAAATATTAAAAACCCTAAACCCTAAAAAAAGTCTAAGTTCAACAATTAGGTCCTTGACCCATTTTTATTCCATTATTCTCAATTTCCCCTTTTTTTAATCATCTTCATTCATTTTATTCCAAAATCCTCAAAATAAAATTGTAAAGTGTCGCAAAACTCTTTCAAACATTCCAATTTAGTCCTTAAAAATATTAAAAACCCTAAACCCTCAAAAAAAGTTAAGTTCAACAATTATGTCCTTGACCCATTTTTATTCCATTATTCTCAATTCCCCCTTTTTTTTCATCATCTTCATTTATTTTAGTCCCAAATCCTGAAAATAAAATTGTAAAGTGTCCCAAAACTCTTTCAAACATTCCAATTTAGTCCTTAAAAATATTAAAAACCCTAAACCCTAAACTTTAAAACCCCAAACCCTAAACCCTAAAAAAAGTCTAAGTTCAACAATTAGGTCCTTGACCTATTTTTATTCCGTTATTCTCAATTCCTCCTTTTTTTCATCATCTTCATTCATTTTAGTCCCAAATCCTCAAACCCTAAACCCTAAATTGGAATGTTTGAAAGAGTTTTGGGACACTTTACAATTTTATTTTGAGGATTTGGGACTAAAATGAATGAAGATGATGAAAAAAAAGGGAGAATTGAGAATAATGGAATAAAAATGGGTCATGGACTTAATTGTTGAACTTAGACTTTTTTAGGGTTTAGGGTTTAGGGTTTGGGGTTTTAAGGTTTTGGGTTTAGGGTTTTTAATATTTTTAAGGACTAAATTGGAATGTTTGAAAGAGTTTTGGGACTCTTTAAAATTTTATTTTGAGGATTTTGGACTAAAATGAATGAAGATGATGAAAAAAGGGGTAATTGAGAATAATGGAATAAAAATGGGTCAAGGACCTAATTGTTGAACTTAGACTTTTTTTAGGGTTTAGGGTTTTTAATATTTTTAAGAACTAAATTGGAATGTTTGAAAGAGTTTTGGGACACTTTACAATTTTATTTTGAGGATTTGGGACTAAAATGAATGAAGATGATGAAAAAAAGAGAGAATTGAGAATAATGGAATAAAAATGGGTCAAGGACATAATTGTTGAACTTAACTTTTTTTTAGGGTTTATGGTTTTTAATATTTTTAAGGACTAAATTGGAATGTTTGAAAGAGTTTTGGGACACTTTACAATTTTATTTTGTGGATTTGGTACTAAAATGAATGAAGATAATGAAAAAGAGGGGGAATTAAGAATAATGGAATAAAAATGGGTTAGAGACCTATAAGTGCAATGGCAAAATGCTGAGGTGTCGCTATTTTATGATGTGACAACTTTTTGTTTTTAACATAACAAGTGTTCACGTGGACATAATGGGATACATCAGTGTATAACGGGACACATTAGCGTCCGTTATGGCCACGTCAGCTTTTTTGTAACGACAATATGACGGAGGGACCAATTAGTTAGGCATTTCAAAAATTCCAGGACCGGTTTGTACACTGAGTAAAATTCAGGGACCTATCTGCCACCGCGGCCAAATTTCAGGGACTGGCTTGCTAGTTTACTTAATTTTTTATGTATATTTTATAATTTAGGCGATCTCGTTTTTATGTTCTTTCTTAGAAGTGTTGTTTAGGATTTTTTTTTTCTTCTCTTATATTGTATTCTGTTCTATGGAGCATAAGGCTATGCTTACATTGTTAGATACTTAGATTTATGTCTTACATTCTCCATGTGGGGTATATCCTTGTGTCATTTTTTTCATGAACGAAGGATTTATCTTTTTGACAAAAAAAAAATAATAATAAAAATTAAGGACCTTGTTACAACATATATTTATATTAGGTCAAAATCTCAAATTCATTCCCAAATGAATGAGCAAGGTAAATTTTAAATTAGTCCTAAATGTTTCATTGTTTTATGTTTGTCCTACATGTATCTATAATTTCTCAAATTGGTCCTAAATTACTGAAGCGGTCATATCACTCCTGTTTTAAGTTTAAATGTGACGAGTCCAAAGCTATAAGTTACTTTTGACAAGTCTTTAGTTTGTTCAGCAGGGATCATCAACAAACGAGGTCAAATCAGATGCTAATTAAAAATGAGCAACTTGTTTCATGGACAAACAAGCATAATTGGTTACATCTTTCTTATTTCAAGTCCGAAGGTGACAATTTCAAAAACAACGTATTAACCTAGAAAGCATGGACACTTCATTTTGACAGCGTGTCATCGTGTCGGACACGTGTCTGTGTCCGACACCCGTACGACACCCACACGACACATTTAAAAGTTTCAAAATATAAAATCAATTTTTTGTGACTTTATCATACAAACAATAGAAAATAATATCATATATAACATATATAATGAATAGATATTGTAATTTTTAAAATTTTTATTAAAATTTATGAATTTTTAATTATTTATATATATATAAATATATATACTGTGTCGTGTCATGTAATTTTAACAATCTGGTGTGTCGGTATGTTCATGTCAGTGTCGTGTCCTGTGTCCGTGCCAGTGTTCATGCTTTATAGGTACTAACTCTTCAAGACAACTTTCTTTGTCCAATATAATTGAGACCGTAAGTAAACAAGTTCAAATCCAGCCTTAAAAGTAAATTTGGGACCGAAAGTGAAAAATCTTAAAAATATAATTTCAAACCTACTTTTGAAATACAATTTAATATCATTTATAGATCTTCAATCTCAAACCATGGATCTTTTATGGGTTTTTTTTTGGTCGAGATTTTATGGGCCTTGAATGGTCTTGGATCATGAACCATGGATTTTTCATGGGCCTTAAGTCATTGATCTTCAATCTTAACTATAATACTGTGTTTGAATTTGACAGATCCAAATTTGTATAATGAGATGAGATGTTATATTTGAACATGAAGGATGCGGCCTACGAGATCCCATTTGCTCAAAATACATCAATCTTTCTACATTATATATCTTTTAAACTTCTTTAATCTTTTTTACTTCAGACTTTTGAATTTCCAATTACGTTCTTTTATACTCATCTCCCAATTCTTATTCTCTTTTGCCTCCTTTCAATCTCTGTCTTTTATGATTCGTGTAAGGATTTCTATTTAGCCACTTCCATTAACAGTACTTTTTTGTATTTGATTAACTCTCGTCCAATGATGGGTATTAATATGCAGAATTCAATGTTTACATTATACAGAGATTAAAATAAATGGATTGATACATTTAAATTAAGACGAGTGTTCCTGTACGTTCACATTGATCATGTTATTTCATAAATTAAACATGTCAAGAGATATAAAGTAAACTCAAAATCTACAAACTGATGATGAAAGTAAAAAAGAATAAATTAATACTCATCATTCTTATAGGCTACAGCTAATTAGTGAAGGAGGGAAGAAAATCAAGGGAAGGAAAACAAGAGGGTCAATTGATCCAAAGTTATTAGATCAATCTTGCACTACACTACATTCTAACTAGTAATTGAATACCCTAATTTGTGCTAATTACTATTACATGCCTAATTAGTGAGGAATGGATCCGAAATTTGGTGTTTGAGACCCCATATATCGTCATCCCAAATGACATCGGCGTACAAATTAGTGAAGTCGATCATATCCATATCCCAAAACGGCAGCCAAATGGAGCCCCACGACATTTGCTCATCCACCAAATCGACCCGACCCATCCAATCCCAAGAATTATCATTTTCATCCCAAATAGTATCCATCAATTCGACCCGACCCGTCAGCTTATCCTCCTCTGCCTTCTCAATCTGAATTTGAATCTTTTCAATAACCTCATTTACATCATGATCCACTTTCCCTCTCTTCACAATTTCTGAGGCACTCTCGGTTATAGTGCCTCTCTGCCTCTTCATAGTGAAAAAAAATTTGAATTTAGAGAGAGAATGAGAAATGAATGTTGATTTGATTGTATATTGTAGTGAAATGAGAAGGAATGAGGAGTTTGGTTTATTTATAGTTGGGGGTGACGAGTAAGAAGTGACTTGTGATGGCATGCTCTATTTTGGAACAAGAAGACAAAAACCCACCTTTTTAGACAAACGTAGGGAGGAAGTCCCAAGTATCTTTCTTGTATTCAAATTCTTCATCTGACCTACTTTCCTCACATGTAGGCATCATTCAATGAATTTTCCCATCCTCAAAAAAAAAAAAANAAAAAAAAAAAAAAAAAAGCTTTGATATGCAAATAATATATTCAATGCATTCTAGCTCCATTACACCCTCAGCCTACATCTTATCCTGTGAATTTAAGTCATTATTTCATTTTTTTAATTAACTCTACTCTTGCCATATTTTCTTTTTACATATTTCAATAAAAATGTAAGATTTTTTGTTTCCTTACAAGTAACTAGTATAAGTAACTAGTATTAACTTTACTTTTTTTTTTTGGCTAAAATTACATTTTGCTTCCTCACGTGTTTATTTTTTTCCAATTTGGTTCCTCTTATTTCATTTCTTATACATTTTTAATTGTTTTAAAACCTCCTAAGTCCTACCATATCTTTTTTTCCTTCCTCACTTATTTTTTCTAGTTAAAATTACATTTTGGCCCACCACATATTTACTTTGCCTCAATTTGGTCTATTTTATTTAATCTTTTACAAACATTTTAATTTTTTAAGAAGATTCTTACCTATTTGATTTACATCATGAAATCTTTCATGAATATTTTATTTATTAAACTTCAAAATATCATATATTTTAAACTTTTATCTCTTATTATTAATTAATTGTATATTTTACATACATATATTATTTATATATAATATTAATCAAATATTTTTAATATTCATTATTCCATTTTTATTAATTAACTCTATTCTTGCCATTTTTTCCTATTACATATTTTCAATAAAATATGATTTTTCTTTCTTGTAGGGAATTAGATATCTCAAAAGATATAGATTTTAATTTTTGAGATTTATCTTATTTTCAAAAAAAATATAACGTATTTTATTTTTTATTTTTTGCCAATTAACCAGGTATTAGCTTTGTTCTAACTAATTCAAATTGTATAACCAATTATAGCGAGAGAGAGTCTCTCAATAAGTGTCGCGCACTTGTTTATGATGAGAGAGTACTCTTCTAATAAGAATAGTTATTTTGCATAATCTTAAATTCGAGATTTTATTTAAATAATATCAAACACTTACCACTTGTATCAACCTTTTATTGGTAACATAAGTTAAAGTATTCTTTAAAAGCTAAGATTTATAAAATCTTTTTAAAAATTTATTAACTATAAAAAATGAGAAAAAAGAAACATAAGAATTTTTGTTTTCATGAAAAAAAATTATTTTGTCAGGCTTTTATTAAAAATAAATTTTATAGTTATTATTACATTTGCTTTTGATTGAAAACTGACCATCAAATTCTTGAAAGAATAGTTTGAAAATCAAATAACTACTTTTTTGATAAAATCTTAAAAGAAGAAATATTTTCCATAAATTAATAGTTACAAGCATCTTTTGATATATTCAATAATTCAAAAGATTCGTTTGCACTAGATTTTAAAAACATTGTGTATAGTCATATTTTAATAAGTTAAAAATTATAAAAATATAAATAAGAATACATGGAATTAAAGTTCTCTATAGTTTCTTTTCAAATATTTTAGGTCCAAGTGTATTTTTGGTCTCCCTAATTTTTGCTCAAGCCTCAATTTGGTCACAACATTTTTTGTTGTGTTTTTTGTCCCATATCTTTTGATCATGTTGTATAATTGATCTCGTATTTTTGTAAAAAAGTTGACTAATTATGTACTTGGCCAAAAAATACGTGATCAATTTTGCAACCTGGCCAGACGATATGTGACTAGTTCTGTAACCTGACCCAAAAGATATAAAACCAAAAGTGTAACACATGACCAAAACTACAATCTAAGCAAAAGATATTAGATCAAAAGTACAACAATAAAAAATTATAAAAATAAATTTAGACCTAAACAAAAGTTATGACATCAAAGTGTTATGACATCAAAAGTGTAATTGAGTATATGCTTGCAACTTGCCAAGAATCTACTGTCCACAACATACAATAATAAATTTATAACTATAAAATTGAATGAGAGAGAGAGTGAAAGTAAGATGAAGATGAAAATGATAAGGAAAGAGATATGATATAAAAATAATAGTTGTTTTTTGTTATATAATTTAATTATTGATAATTTAATTCTTAAAAGATGATAAATATCTGAATTTAATGACTGAAATATGAAATTATATAATTTCGTTCCTAAAATATTCAATTACGCACAATTAATTAGTTGTTTTTTTGTTAATGATATCAATCATAGTTTAATGAAAAAACTGATATAATTTTTTTTAGAAACATAATAAATAAATAATATTAAAAAATTATATTTATAGTAGAATTTGAATTG
>QANZ01016481.1:0-11242 GCA_003254925.1 Chamaecrista fasciculata
AACCAGTTAAATATAAATAAGTCTTTGTGCGAAAAGAAATAAGATAATTGAACTTTTTGAGATACAAAGACTAGAAATTTATTTTAAGGAGTTTAATTCTCCCGTGGTGGATGCAATTATTTTTGAATATATGATCTGACTGTTTATAAAAGGCTTTTGATGTCCAAATATTTGAAAGTGTGAAGTTAGTGGGGTACAAATGAGTTTATGAGTAAAATTGTACTGAAAATGTAAGGCTAAAGTCGTAAGATATAAACTCAAAGGTCTCACATTGAATATTTTAGTAGTCTAAAGTCTGAAGATGAATGCAATCCCGAAGATGGATGCGACCCCCTTCAAATATTTTAGTAGTCTAGCATTGTATGAACAAACTTGATATACATATAATGACTATGTTTATAGTCCATTCATATGGCTTGTTGGACAATGAAGTTTATATGCAAATCCCTGAAGGATTATAGGAAGCATGTCAGATGTCTTGTTCAATAAAGATGAATAAAATCCTACATAAGCTTGAATAAAAAAAACTTGGACATATGTGCTACAATCATCTCAAGAAATATTATTTGAAAGATATCAAACTATGTATATTTGTTATTGTTGGAACTCTTGAAGAGTTCAAAACATAGTACAATATTGATAGTTTTGCAAGAAAGATTCTGCAAAGATAAAATTTTGTCTCATCTTACTGATTAAGTAAGTATATTATAATAGTGAGGTTAATACTCATATTATGTAAAAAGTGTATTAAGATACTTTCAAATGGATAAGGTGCATGGACATGGTGTAACCATGATGATTAGATAAATCATTTGAAGTGATAAAGTATCCTATTAACTCAAATGAAGATGAAATTCTTTGGTCTTGTAGTACCATATCTTAATATTATAAGAGTATGTTTTCTGTATACTTGCTAGCGAGATATAGTTCTTCCTTAATCAATGACATTGATAAGGAATGAAAAAATATTTCAAAGATAAAAGTTTATTTTATTTAAATAGATTTAGTTCATCATTACTTTAAGATGTAGATGCTAGCTGATTATCTGACATTCAGAGACAATGCATAAGGCAAATAAAAAATGTGTTTAGTTGAGACTACTAATTCAACACATCCAGAAGATGTGTAATTTGTTTTTGCAGGGAACTCTGTCAAGCTTATTGTATGAAGATAATATGACATGTATACTTCAGCTAAAAGAGAATTTAGCAGATTTACTTGTGATATCAAAAGCAAGGCGACATAGAAGTTCAACAAGTTCGCTCAAGTGATAATTTAGCAAATTTATTTATGGAGGCATTGCCAATTGCAACATTTGAGAAATTGGTTCATCAGATTTGAATGCGAAAATTAAAAGATCCTTAGTGATGTTATGATGAGGGGGTGATACGCGCTGTACTCTTTTTTCCTTCGCCATGGTTTTGTCCCACTGGGTTTTCCTAGCAAGGTTTTTAATGAGGCAGCATGTAATGCGTATCAATAAATTGTGGATATTCAAGGGGAAGTGTTATAAATAATTATGTTTGTGAATATCCACATTTGTCTTTTGGTATTCTCTATGCATAGAAGTTTGAGTTTTCTTTTACTTTCTCTATGTACATGAATATAACCTTATCCCTTCATTATGTACATTAAGTTAGTACATCTCCCTTATAGATCCTTTAGCCTATAAATAGAGGCTTTAGGTGTTGATGTAAAGTGGATGAAATGAGTTGAATGATAAGAACCACTCTCCCCTCTTACTTTTCTCTATTCTTTGAGTATTCATATTTCTTATATTTCATAACAAAAAGTACATTTTAAAATTTGTTTACTATTATTTGTGCAGCAAGTGTCAATATTCAATAGGGAAAAGACCCTTTCGTGCTCTTAACGTTTGCGGTGATTTTCAGTTATGCTCTTAACGTTTCATTTGTGTCAGTTGTGCCCCAATGTGAAACGTTAGTTTCAATTATGCCCTCATTTTTACTTGTGTGTCAATTTTTTGTTCTAAATTGAATATGTGGCAAGATGAATGAATAAATAAAACATCCATGATTTATTTTTTATCCACTATGGCATTTCCTACGTGGATTTACATTCTCTAAACCAAAAAATTACTACCCTAAAATTTTTTTGACATCTTCATCTTCATCTTCGCAAGCCTTATACCACGTAGGAAATGCCATGATGAATAAAAAATAAATCAGGGATGTTTTATTTATCGAGTCATCTTGCCACATATTCAATTCAGAACAAAAAATTGACACACAAGTAATGAAAAATTGACACATCAACATTGAGTCAAAATTGGAGGCATAATTGAAACTAATGTTTCACTTTGAGGCACAACTGACACAAATGAAACGGTTGGAGCATAACTGAAAATCACCACAAACGTTAGGGACACGAAAGAGTCTTTTGTCATATTCAATATTAAGTCTAACAAGAGTGCGGATCGGATCCCCTGAAATTATGGGCTGTGAAATTCGCCTCAAATTCACTCAATGGATCATTCTGTCTATATCTGGAAAAAACAATATTGATTATTGATATTACAAATGAAAAAAACCTGATATTAAATCGACCGACATGTATTAGTGACTAATGGAACAACAGTAGAAGGAAGTTTCGACATTTACGGTTTTGAGCCTTTTGCAAACCATGCATTTGGAAGCCTTTGAACTATCACTCAAGGTTTTGAAATTTCTGTTTTGGGATTTCTCCCAAGTCCCATATCGGTGGGAACAAAGAGAGAGAGGGAGGGAGCTTTATAAATAGGGAGTGGGGTTTCAACCTTATCTTTTATCACTTTTATTAGCCTTTGAGTGTGAAAAGGGTTTGGATAGTTATGAAAGAGGGTTTATAATTTTTCTCTAGTTAAATTGTATTGATGAGGGTTTGTAATTTTTTCCGTGCAAAAATTACAAATAGTGAAGTTTGTCTCAGTGGGGGCCGTGAAGTAGATCTTGAGGCACCGAACCACGTTAAAGCTTTGTATTCGTTTCTATGTTTCCTCTTCCTTTATTTGTTGTGTGGGTTCCGCTTCTGCCCAACAAGTGGTATTAGAGCAATGGTTTCGGTCTAGGGAGGAAAAAGGGAGAGGAAGGAGCAAGTGGGTCACAGTATGGCTCCGTTTGGTATCAATGAAAGTAGGGGTATGTAAAGTAAAGGCACGAAACCCAATACTTTCAAGTAATTGGTATGATAACTTGAGCTATGTAAAGTGGATTACAATGTAAAGGCATTTACATTACATAGGTCATTTTTCTTTACTTCACATTTCTGATGTAATCCAAGTTTACCTAGGGAATTATGGTAGAATTCCTAATTTGCCCCTCTCACTCACATCCCATCTTCTTCCTCTTTGATGACGGCGGACGACGGCGGGTGGCCGTAGACGGCGGCGACGGTGGTCGTGGACGGCGGCGGCGGCGGCGACGGTGGCCGTNTCTTTTCTTTACCTACCTAAGTTATACCAAACGGATCCTATAAGTCTTATTCTTTTGTGAGACAATGAGTCTTTGTTTTAATTTTTATGTAATTATTTTATATGGTTAATTTATTATATTTTTAATTTGTTAGAGTTATATTAGTGTTAGATATCTAAATTTATTTATTCTGATCAATGCATATTGAATTTGAATATTTATAAAAAACATTATGTATTTAAATTGATTAAGTGAAGATATATAATTTTAAAAATTCATTATTTATCTCTTACGATTTTACGATACGATTTTACCTCCCCATTTTGATTTTATTTAAACTCCCGATTTTAACAACCTTGCTTGCGAATTTTTAAAGAAGCAGGATGCAAAATTTTGTTCAAGACCCATTGTTATGTCCGCAGAACTTATTTCAAGTAAATATTCCACGGTCATTTTTGCGCCCTTTGGCCAGCAGTGGAAGAAGATGAAGAAAATCGTTAGCAATGAATTGAAGGAAAGTACTCATCATAGCCTTTTGTTTTCTTTCTCAATCCTCACGACTAAGGTGTTCAGGAGTTTGGGTTAAGTTTAGGGCGCATTGATTCGAGCTCACTATTTTATGTAGCAAGTTGGGCTAAGTTAGACTAAAAAAATTAATTGAATTAACTCAAACCAACCAAAATTAAAGTGCAGAATGGTTTGAATAGGTTGATGGATAGACCAATACTATTTTTTTTATTCCTTATATATTTATTTTTTTCAATATGGTCCCTCTTAAATTTGGTTTTTCAATTTGGTCATTCACAATTTGTTTTTGAAAGACTAAATTGAGAATAAAAATTTACGAATAAACCAAATTTTAAAAGAATAACATTATTTGAGAGATCAATATATAATTTTAACATTGTTGATGTTATTTTATGGTTATTCTATTATTTCTCCGTTGAAATATGAATTTATTATTTGAGATGGGAATATATATAAATCAACCCAGATTATTTTTTAATAAAAAAAAGGAAACTTCCAAAAAGATGCAATAAATTAAAAATCACTGGAATTTAATTCTTAGATATTTCAATATGCAGATCTTGAGGATATCTTAAAAATTAATTCAACTTTTTTTTTACTTTTTCCATATATGATGCAAATGTTGTGGATATCTTAAAATTAATTCACTGCATTTTCTTTCCATATTTTTTTCCATAACTTTTTATTTCAATATGCAGATCTTGAGGATATCTTAAAAATTAATTCAACTTTTTTTTACTTTTTCCATATATGATGCAAATGTTGTAAATATATATCCTAAAAATTAAATTTTCCAAAAAGAAAAAGAAAATGTCAGCCTCAAAATTGTTATATATAGGTCATGAAATATTATCAACAAACATAGCAATATAATTACACAACAGGGCCAACTCTTCCTTCTAATTCAAGTTATGGAAAGTACTCATCATAGCCTTTTGTATGCTTTGCTTCTCACAATTACACTCGCTAGCAGCTTCGTCTCGTACCTCATCTTCAAAACCCTAAGCAAACACCACATGAATGAGAAACCTGCGAAACCCAAACTGCCTCCTGGTCCTAAACCATGGCCTATTGTCGGAAACCTACCCGAAATGATCCTAAACAAGCCTACAGTCAGGTGGATACACCAAATTTTGAGTGACATGGGCACTGAAATTCTCTGCATACGTCTAGGTATGTAATGTTGAACAAACCCACCTCTTTACAAAAAAGAGGAAACGTTATTCTATGAATATTCCTTAATATATATATACATGTGTGTGTGTAAACTTTTTGGTCTATGAATTCTATAGAAACATGACTTAGTTGTTCTAAAAGATATGTCTAAACAATTTTGTTCTTCAAATCTTCCAAATAAATAACTCAGTCCTCAATATTTTTTGCTTAAATTATTACTTTAAATTTTTTCTAGTTAATTATACTCGGTTTTTATAATTTCATCTTGGCTTAAGTGCAATTTTGGTCCCTTAACTTTCGCAAAGGTCTCAATTTGGTCCCCTAACTTTTTTTGTTGCAATTTTTATCCCCTAACTTTTGCAAAGGTCTCAATTTGGTCCCCTAACTTTTTTTGTTGCAATTTTGGTCCCCTAACTTTCGCAAAGGTCTCAATTTGGTCCATTAACTTTCGCAAAGGTCTCAATTTGGTCCCCTAACTTTTTTTGTTGCAATTTTGATCCCCTAACTTTTGCAAAGGTCTCAATTTGGTCCCCTAACTTTCGCAAAGGTCTCAATTTGGTCCCTTAACTTTCACAAAGGTCTCAATTTGGTCCCCTAACTTTTTATGTTGCAATTTTGGTCCCCTAACTCTTGAAAACGTCTCACTATTGGTCCCAAGTACACTTCCAAGTCATGAAAACGTCTCCGCATAATGGTCATTTTTTAATCTACTTCACTCATATTTGTCACGTCATTAGCTAACTCAACCTGCCAGATCGGCACTAACGGCAGAAATGCATTTATTTTAGACTAAATTGTGTAATTATAAAGTGAATGGAATATATATATATAAATATATATATATTGAAAGAGTATTTCAAATAAGTACTTACTCAAATATTGCATATATACTTTACGTCTTTATATAGGCAACGTTCATGTGATTTCTGTATCGTGCCCTACTATTGCTTGCGAATTCTTAAGGAAGCAGGATGCAAAATTTTGTTCAAGACCCCTTATGATGTCCGCAGAACTTATCTCAAGTAAATATTCCACGGCCATTTTTGCGCCCTTTGGCCAGCAGTGGAAGAAGATGAAGAAAATCGTTAGCAATGAATTGATTTCTCCTCTTAGACTTGAGTGGCTTCATGAGTTGAGGATTCAAGAAGCTGATAACCTCGTTCGCTATGTCTACAATCAGTGTAATAACAATACTGAGCACATTGTGAATGTGAGAGTCGCAACGCAACAATATTGTGGGAATGTGATTAGGAGAATGATTTTCAGTAAGAGGTATTTTGGAGATGGTGGGAAGGATGGAGGGCCAGGATTTGAGGAAGAAGAGCACGTGGGCGCCATCTTCACACTCATTAGATACTTGTATGCATTCTGTGTTTCTGATTATATGCCATGCTTGAGAGGGCTTGATTTGGACGGTCACGAGAAAAAGTTGAAGGAGGCTTTAGGGGTTTTTAGTAAATATCATGACCCTATTATTGAGGACAGAATCCAACAATGGAGGCATGGGAGAAAGCAAGAGAAGGAAGATTTGCTTGATGTTCTTATCACGCTCAAAGATGACAGTGACAAGTTTCTCACATCCGAGGAAATCAAAGCTATAATCATAGTAATTATTAATTAATTAGTACTCAATTTAGTTATATATATTTCTCTCATGCATTCATAATCATATATATTAATTAATTAACATGTTGGTTTTAATTAATTTTGTAGGAGTTGATGATTGCAACGGTGGATAATCCATCGAACACAGCTGAATGGGCAATAGCAGAAATGATAAATCAGCCTGAATTGTTGGAAAGTGTCACACAAGAATTGGACAATGTGGTTGGAAACGACAGGTTAGTGAAAGAATCAGATTTGTGCAAACTCAATTATGTGAAGGCTTGTGCAAGAGAAGCCTTTCGCCTTCATCCATTGACATCTTTTGTTCCTCCTCACGTGTGCATGGCTGATACAGTAGTTGCCAATTACTTTATTCCCAACGGAAGTCATATATTGGTAAGTCGAAAAGCACTTGGACGCAACCCTAAAGTGTGGGATGACCCTGACATGTTCAAACCAGAACGCCACTTTGAAGAGCCCAACAATAATAATGATGTCGTTTTGAGTTTGACCGAACCAAATCTAAGGTTTGTGTCGTTTAGTATAGGAAGACGAGGATGCCCAGGAGTTGTACTTGGTACTTCCATGACAATTATGTTGTTTGCCAGGTTGCTACATTGTTTCAGTTGGAGTGTGCCACCAAATATGTCAAGAATTGATCTTTCTGAGTCAAATGATGATAACTCTCTTGCTAGGCCACTAATTGCAACCGCAAAGCCAAGGCTATCCGTAAAAGTATTTGAACCACTTGTAATTTAATGAGTAAACTGCCAAATTGGTCTCTGGATTATTGGTTCGCTGACAGATTGGTCCCCAAATTTAGGAAATTGACAAATAGGTCCCCGAATTTTTCTAACGAGTCAAATAGGTCCCCGAATAGCATGCACAGAAGGACCTATTTGACAAATGTTAAGAAAATTTGGGGACCTATTTGACTCGTTAGAAAAATTCAGGGACATATTTGTCAATTTCCTAAATTTGGGGACCAATCTGTCAGCGAGTCAATAATCCAAGGACCAATTTAGTAGTTTACTCGTTATTTAATTAAGTAGCTAGGTTCCTAATTATTAATTATTAGGGGAACAAGTTTTTGTTTATTATTACTACTTCTATTTTTATTTGTACTCTTAGGGAATCGAGGTTAAATTAATGTGGAACAAATTATCTTTTCCTTTCCACGTTTTACATGTTATCATTTAAGTTTAACAACATATTTTAAGAAAAGTACCTCAAAATGTTTATAATGAATAAAATATTCATAAGTGGCCCAAAAAAAAAACTTAGAACCAAAATATGATTAAACTTAAATATTAAAAATAAAATTTTAAAAAATTATTAAATAATTAAATTAAATTAAGTTATTATAAAAAATAATAAAAGATCAAATTAATTCAAATGAAATATATAAAATAGAATTGAATTAGATCTAAATAATTAAAATAACACTTTTACAATCTTATTATGAAATCTTTACATAGATAGTCGGGTGAGCAAGTAGACAAGAACAGTAATTCATGTAAAACGTGGTTGGTTTTAAGGAATTGAGACTCTCCAATAATAGTAAGATATTTGAACATTTTAAGAAATTAAATGTACATAGAGTTGAATTCGGTGACGACTATTAGCTAGACAAGCACAGCTCCGAAGCTTTGCCTTAATCTAATTAGCTTGTTAAGTAAATTATCACTTTATTTTCAGTAAAAAGATTGAAATTATAATAAATTAAATATTTCAATTTTCAAACAATATATTTAGTTGGCTTCAAAAGATTACAAAGAATATTTTTAGCAACAAACGTAGAGATCATCCTAATATGGAGAGATCATCCAAAGAATATAGTCTTTTATAGATTAATTAATTTTTAGTTTAGTATTTCAAATATTAATTACTAAAAATATAATGTTACTTCTTTATATAACTTTTTCAAAAATATTATTGGTAAAATTAATATAATATAATTTTTGGATAACTAAGCGTTACGCTATCTACTATCTATTATCTGCAATAGTAACTGATTCCCTCACTAGTTTGCAAACACCTCAAGAGTTAACCCAAAGATTTAAAGTTACTTCATACTCGTCAATCGTATCTTAACATTTTGTTAAAGGTAGACAAATTCTTAGCATTGTCCACTTGACTACACCCCTTAGGTTGAAAAGTCACAAGGAGATCTGGCAGGTACTTCATCAAACAAGGCGCCTTATACAGGAAAAACTTCAATCATCCTGGAGCCAAGTGTATAGCAGGAGACGAGATCAACAGAGTGTTAACCGAAGTCCACGAAGGACTATGTGCAAGCCACCAAGGCCCGATGGCGATGCGAAAGAAAATCCAAAGAGCAGGCTACTTTTGGCCCACACTTCAGCAAGATGCTGAGAACGTTGTTCGCTCGTGCGAGAAATGCCAAAAATACGCCAACATGATCCACTCACACGTAGCTCCCCTGAACGCCATCACTTCCCCATGGCCTTTTGATCTTTGGGGGATCGACATTGCAGGCCCATTCCCAATGGCCACCTACCAGAGGAAATTCCTCATTGTCGCCGTGGACTATTTCAAGAAATGGGTAGAAGCGGAAGCCGTGACGTCCATAACCACGGAAGCCATGGAAAAGTTTGTATGATAGAACATCATCACCAGGTTTGGCGTCCCAAACACATTCATATCTGACAATGGCGCTCAATTCACGAGCAAGAAATTCCAAGACTTCTGTAAGGTCTGGAAAATCCACCAAAAGGCCACCTCGGTAGAACATCCTGCCACAAATGGCCAAGTTGAATTGGCTAACAGGATCATCATATAAGGAATCAAAAGGAGACTGGAGTCAACTAAGGGAATATGGGTTGATGAACTCCCCTCAGTATTATGGTCATACAGAACCACAGAACAAACAGCCACGAAGGAAACACCCTTTGCCTTGGCATATGGGCATGAAGCAGTGATACATGCTGAAGTGAACGTCCCAACCGAGAGGATAATCAACTATCCGAATGCCAATGATGCCAACTCTAGACTTGAAGAGCTGGATAGCTTAGAAGAAAGAAGAGAAGTTGCAGCCATTAGACAAGCTGCCTACAATCAGATGGTTAAGAAATACCATGACTCCAAAATCAAACCCAGGACCCTTAAGATAGGGGACTTGGTACTCAGAACTGTGGAAAACAACAAGAAGGATCCTAGACACGAAAAGCTGAGACCGAACTGGGAAGGCCCATACAGGGTTACAGAAATCATGTCTGACAACGCCTTCAAGCTGGAGACCTTCGAAGGTAAGCCACTCCCAAACGCTTGGAACATGGCCAAACTTAAATTTTATTTCCCTTAGTAAGGAAGCTTTGTAAGAACCAAAGAAGGCCCTTGAGCCAATTGTACTGAGATTTTACATCAATAAAGTGCATTTTTCCTATAACACATTGTGTTAATCATATTAAGTTGCTCGGGGGGACGCCCTCGGAACAGAAACAAAAAGGCCCTCGAAGGAGCCTTGTGAGAATGACACTCACAAATCATGGGGACCGTCCCTCCCTTGGATGACTAGTCAAAAACTTAGCGTATGATGCGCAAACGCTCGAAGCGTGCCCATCTCGAGGCAGCACTTTAAGGTGAAAACAATACGGTAATCAAATCAAAGCATGGAAAACGCAAGTCAAACGCGGCATGCAAAGCAGGGATAAAGCGCTGTAAACAAATATAGCTAAACTAATAGCATAAATTTTGGGCGCCACCGCCCAAGCATCCGAAAAGTGGCACAAAGGCCATTCAATACCAAGTTAAATGTGGCACAAAAGGCACAACAAATCCAACATAATTAAAAAAGGAAGCGTAGGCCCAAAACAGAATAAACATAGGCACGCAGGCCTAAGCGTCAGCTGGGGTATCCTCAGCAATGTTCGCTGGAGGAGCTTCCTCAGTGTCCTCACCAGCAGGGGCGCTCTCGTCCGCAGCATCACCCGCGACATCATCCGCGGCGTTGTCACCTACAGCAGCATAATCTGCAGCGGGGCCCTCACCATAAGCTCCGCAAGCGTTGACATCACCATCCCCAGGAGTGGCGGCGTCCATGACTCCCTGATCTTCTTCACCCGGAAGAAAAACCACGCAATTCGGGAACCAAGGAAAGTCGTCATCACCCCCGGATTCATACCCCTTGAGCGCATAATTCTCGGGCATCCTAGGGATCTTCACTGTAGGGTCAGAGTCTATTGGGTCACGGATGAGCCTGCCCTCAACTATCTTGTTTGGGCATACCCCTAAAATATCCAAGTTGGAGTTGCGGAGCCTCAACTGCTAGATGGCGTTCTTAAAACCTATGTAGTTGTAGCGAGAACCCCTCCACTTGATCTGCCTCAAGGCTAACTCCTTAAGGGTTGCGTAGGCATCCTTGCGATTTCGAATCTCGGATTCTAGACCAGCCACTTTCTCATTGAGACGGATACGTGTCGCGGAGGCGATCACCGCTCCATAAGGTGGCGCATTCCTTAAGTCACTCGGTAAAACATGTGAATGGCTAAATTCAAAACAAT
>QANZ01016482.1:0-43889 GCA_003254925.1 Chamaecrista fasciculata
AGGCTATACTATCTTCAGGGGACCGTAATTGAGGGTGAGACAGCAATTGCCTCAGGGAATAGTGAGGCAGGTGATGATGATTCTGGAGCAAGTGAGGCGAGCACCTCAGACAGTGGTGAGGTGAGCACCTCAGGGCGAGAACACAATAGGAGTCAGTTATGGCATTTTAGGCTCAGTCACATGAGTGACAAGGGACTCACACTTCTAGGGAAGCAGAACTTACTTGATGGGTACAAGAGGGATCTCTTGAACTTCTGTGAACACTATGTGTTTGAAAAGCGGACGAGAGTGAAATTCCGCAAGGTGGGAGTGCACACGACCAGGGATAGGTTGAATTATGTCAATTCAGACCTATGGGGTCATAAAGGAGTTCCTTCTAAGAGCGGTGACCGTTATTACATGACGTTGATTGATGATTCCAGAATGGTATGGGTGTACATACTTAAGTCTAAGGATGAGGCATTTCCAACATTTATCAAGTGGAAGGCAAAGGTAGAGAAACAGACAGGAAGGAAAGTGTGTTGCCTTAGGACTGATAATGGGTTGGAATACAACAACAAGGAGTTCAATGGGTTTTGCAACAGAGAAGGCATTGTGATACACCGTACGTGCATAGGAGCGCCATCGCAGACTGGTTATTGTATTCATTCATCAGGTTATTGTATTCTCATATTCTTTATAGTGAAGTTCCTTATTCTTGGGTGGATGTAGGTCATACTAACCGAACCACGATAAATTGCTTGTGTTCATCTATTCTTCTCTATATTCCGCATTCTCATATACTTGTTTTGATTTATGAATGTTGTTGGGAGATATTCTGAATCCTAACATATAGCTTTCATGAATTCATGAACAAGTCATTTGTATGAGAATTAAATTAAATTATTTATCAAAATACTGATAAATATAGATTTTTTTTCTTCCGTTTAAAGTAAGTATACATATCACTTTGCCCCATCACTTTACAGATGGTCTTTAATTTGGCATCGTTATCTTTTTCTGGCTGCCTAATCCAACATAACCTTATGCTCTTATATGTTATATCACTTAGCTTTTTTCAGTGCACTTGGCGGAATCCAAATAATTAATATTCTTTTCTCATTAATTATTACTGCCAATTAGAAATGATACGAAGAAACTAATGAAATCCGTTCCCATTAATGTTCCAGTTTGTTAAATTAAATATTCAATTTAGAATAATTAAAGAAGATATCGTATGTGGGTGTACCATATATGTCAATTTCAAAATCTCAACTCTGAATCAGATACATTATGTAACTCTGATTAAGTAAGCAAAGAGCGAGAATGCAAAATATACAGCATTTATTCTCATTAGTGACCATATGGAATAAAGTACACCACTTTTCATTCTAGTAGCTAGTTCCATTTAGACTTATAGAGATGAAGTTAGAGAGAGCCACATGAAATTGTGATCAATGAACCATTTTTCATTTAAAAAGAAATGTGCAGGTGTGGTGGGAAGTTAATGTACTATGTAACCAAGGACACAGTCTACGTTCAAATTAATAACAAAAATGATTTTTTAACAACATTCATTTAGTGTAATGTTGATAAATGAAAGAGAATGGTGTATCCATTCATTATGAACTTCTACAGGCTATATATGGTGATGGTGTGACTGCCTCTGTGATGTGAGGCCCATGCTTGCATCACCAACCAATAACCCTAAATAAAATAAGTGCACCCATTAATTACCATATATATATATATATTCTTTATTATTATTGTTATTGAATAATATTGATAGACAGTGAAGATGACAGCAAAATTAGAATATTGAAAAAGATGCAGCAGAGACGAATGTACAGTCTTGCTTTAATTTGTGTTTGTGCCGTGCGTGTTATTACTTATTAGTGTAAGTGCTGCAACTCAACAAGTCACGTGCCTTCTTCATATGTTTTGCTGTTGGTGGAGTGTTATAAATAGGAGAGAGGGGTAAGGTTTTTCACTCAGCAGACACACACCAACTAATTAATTAGGCTTTGTATGTAGTGTTGGTTGTTCCTAGCTCTGTACTCAAGTGATCATCTAGCATTACTAATTAGCACCAGAAATTCCATCTCCAAGGAGATAGAATAATTAATTAGAAGAAATATGGAAGCAGGGAATGGAATTGGGAGAATGGTTGAGAGGTGTAAGCCTTACATAGCCATGATATCTCTGCAATTTGGCTATGCTGGTATGAACATCATCACTAAGGTTTCACTCAACAGAGGCATGAGTCATTATGCCCTTGTCGTTTACAGGCACGCCTTTGCTACTGCTGCTATTGCTCCCTTTGCTCTTGTTCTTGAGAGGAAAGTGAGACCTAAGATCACATTCCTCATGTTCATGCAAATCTTCCTCCTCGGTCTTCTTGGGTTAGTATACTATTATATATCAATCTTGTACCTCACGTAAATAAATAAAATATTCTCAAATAAATATAATGTTTCTGTTTTGTGTAGGCCTGTGCTGGATCAGAATTTATACTACGCAGGGTTGAAGTTCACATCTCCAACCTACTCCTGTGCTATAAGCAACATACTTCCTGCTATGACATTCGTGATGGCAGTTATTTTGAGGATGGAGAAGTTAGATATGAAGAAAGTTAGATGCCAAGCCAAGGTAATAGGAACCATAGTGACAGTTGGTGGAGCCATGCTAATGACACTGTACAAGGGCCAAGTCATCAACTTCCTCTGGTCTCATCACCCCACAAACTACACTACTCCTAGTACTTCCGTCAATGATAATTCTTCTGGTGAAAAAGATTGGGTGAAAGGCTCCATTCTTCTGATCCTAGCCACTCTGGCTTGGGCTTCTTTCTTCATCCTTCAGGCCATCACACTTAGGACCTACTCTGCTCAGCTTTCTCTCACATCCCTCGTTTGTTTCATGGGCACACTTCAATCCATTGCTGTCACTTTCGTCATGGAACGCAACCCCTCTGTTTGGAGTATTGGTTGGGACATCAATCTCCTCGCTGCAGCCTATGCTGTAAGCCTTCTAATTCTGTCTATCATTAATTTATTAATCCCACATCGATCGGGGAGCTAACTTGTGCTCATTATATATTTAATTTGAACAGGGCATAGTGTCATCAGGAATTGCGTACTATGTTCAAGGGATTGTGATGCAGAAACGAGGTCCTGTATTCGTCACTGCCTTTAGCCCTCTCATGATGATCATTGTTGCCATCATGGGATCTTTCATCCTCGCCGAAAATATCTACCTCGGAGGGTAACTATTCACTATTCATTCTCTCCTTAATTAATTAATCCACTTTCATTCTCATTAATTTTTTTATTTACAGAGTGATAGGGGCGATGCTAATCGTGGTGGGTCTTTACTCTGTTCTGTGGGGAAAGTACAAGGAACACAAAGAGAAAGAGGCAGACACAACCCCAGAGGATGATATGATTGTGAAGGGAATAACCTCAGAAAATATTAATAATGGAAGGATGATGACGAGTTTGAAGGAAGATGATCATGATGACGATATCGAGATGCAAAGTAAAGTAGTAGCCATAAGTGTTCCCAAAGCTTGAGAACAACAGAGATTCATGAAGAGGAGTAATAACAGAGGGCGAAACTTGAAAGGAAGGCAGAGAAATTTGAGAATTGATCAAGCTAAGAGGCACTTTAACTTGTTTTTGTACCTTCATTTTTACAACTTTTTTAAGTTGGTATATAGGGGGCCTATATATGAGGGTACTTTTGTATGATAATATACTATATATTATGTGATGAAATGTAACTTAAATTTTGCAAATTTTGAAGAAACCAAATAACCGAGAGTGTTTTGTTCAAAAAAAAAAAAAATTTACCGAGAGTGTCGTTTATGTTAATAACTTAATATACCTATTTCCTATTTCTTACTTTCAATTTTTGGAGGGATCGTATTATATTTTAGTCACTTAAATGATGTAATAAGTACTTTTGAATATATATATATATATATATATATGTGTGTATATACACAATCGTAACAATATTAAACATATATTTCATCGTTATAAAATGGTTATTTTTTAAAAAGTTTAAAATAAATTAAATTTATAATTCTTAATGAAAATAAATAATGTTGAAATAAATAAATAAATAAAAAGTAAATTTGTAAATTGTAGCAATATTGCTTTAGATGGTTTTTTAGTCATTTTTTAGAATCTTAAGAAAAACTCATTATAAAGAACACTGTGGATTCATTTTAAAAAAATCATGATTGTAATCTAACCTACAAGTGCAGGTGGACTCGATTTTTATAAATTTGTAAATTGACTCCAACTGTGTTCACTTTAACCTCTAGGAAATATTTCCAATATAATTGTTGGGCTTGGTCATTCCAGAAATAAGGTCCATTTGACCCAACTCCAGCCCAACCTCTTTATTCAATGGCTGGTGTTTTATTTTTCAAGTCAAAATGTGAATAGAGAAATGACCCAAAAAAAATGTGAATAGAGAACAAACAAGAAAGTTTTAGAAAGAGAGAGAGAGAGAGAGGGATGTTCTTGACATCCTTTCTTATTATATCGTAGGTCAGTTTTTTTTTGAAAGTGATTTAGATATTTCAATTTGGTGTTAAAATTGCTGCTCTATTTTTGTGCAATTTTGGTTTTCTCAATTTTATTTATGTTTGCTAATTTGAGTATATGTTGGAGGAAGTTTGTGAATGAAATATATTATATTAGGGTCTCTTGAGGTTGAATATTATCTTAGATACATTTGTACGTTTTTTATATTTAAATTTTGTAAGATAATGTTTTTACTTTTTTAATGAATTGTAAGAAGTTGCATATAATTTTAGTTGTATTCTTTGATTAATGTAATCATTAAGCAATTTGGAGGAAAATATTATATTTCATTTGTACGGTTTTAAAATTGTTTAGTGGTTAATAATTTTATTGACATTTTCGCTTCTGCTGCGTCTGCTAACTATGCTACCGCCCGTAAATAATAAAATTAAATATGCATTAACCGATAGCATATATACCTAAATTATACTAACGTATATAATTAATTAACAATACTTACCTAACACACATGTACCACTTGCTTACAAAGAATATCGAATGATTCTTGACTGTTTTTTTCATTAGTAAAGTCAATCTTAAAAAAAAAGGTTCAAATCTAGGAAGCATGGACACTGACACGGACACGGGACACGACACGGACACGGACACAGCGACACGCTAGACTCTTAAAATTACGCGATACGACATGGCATATATTTATATATAAAAATAATTAAATATTCATAATTTTTAATGAAAAATTTAAAAATTACAAGTTTTATTCATAATATATGTCATGTGTATTATTATTTTCTCTTATATGTCATGTTAAAGTCACAAAAAATTGATTTATATTTTAAAATTTATGAATATGTGTCGTGTCAGTGTCGTACGGGTGTCGGACAACGACACGTGTCCGACACGACACGGCGATACGCCCTCAAAATAAAGTGTCCGTGCTTCTTAGGTTCAAATTCTTCATGGACGACCTCTTATAAGGCATGTTCGATGTATCATGTCCGTAAACATAATAATAACAAACATATAATGATTCTAACAAAATAATATTCTAAACTTGCTAAGTACTCGAGAGACAGAACATTCTCAACAAAAATTGTGATAAAATCTACGTCAACAAGAATGCTGACACTAGTGATTAGTGAACGGTATTTTCAACATAATTATAAAAAGTAATCGATCGATATCAGGTGGAATTTAGAATAGTGGCAAAATTTTATTCTGTTGAATATAAAGAGATATAATTATGTCAATGCTGATAAATCAATGCTGGAAGTTTACTAATTGATTCCATATATGTCAACCCTTATATATATGTTTTTATATTCTATTTACCTGGCATCTGATACATGAATATCAACATCAAATATATACATTTATATGCTTTTGTCATTCTCATCTAGGGTGGAGAATATTTACATCACTCACAAATTCCAAGTGATGTAAACCATATACATCAGATTAGAGATCCAGGTTTGCACTTTAATTTGTAAGCCTCAATACCCTGCAAAACTACATTTCATTCTCCATTCTTTTATATATATATATATATATATATAGAAACTATAATGTATATATTTATGATTGAGGCATGAGAGCATCATTTTGCTGTGTTTATGTCAGATACAGAGGTTTTGGTGGCTTAATGTTTAAGGTAAAAACATGAAACATCAAACTCTAGCATATTATAAGAAGCAACGTCATAAATCCGGCTAATGCATTCTTCGTGTAGTCACTTCATGTTGCCACTATTTTATTCATAGGACACTTGGTAATCTAAGAGCCCTAAATTCTCCAATGGCCACTATTTTATCATGTTGCCAAATTCTATTCGTCTTTCAAATTCATCTTTCAATTTTGTATTTAATATTTTTTTTATCCATTTCGTTCTCAATCTTTTATATTTTAGTTAATTTCATTTTTTATCTAATTTTTTCACTAAATTAACTATAAATTTTATTATATTTTTCAATTTAAGTTAAAATTAGAGTTTCTTTTACTATTATTTTTACATTACAAGTCATTAGTCACAAAAAAGTCATTAATATTTGATTAAAATGAGAAAAAATAATAAAATCGATCAAAATATAAAATATTAGAGACAAAATTAACAAAAAAAAAAATTAAAAATTTGATGTAATTTTTTTAAAAAAAAAAAATTGCTTTTAATCTGAATTAAAAAAAATGATTCTTTTATATATAGATTTAGAATTCCTATGAACTCTTATAACTAGATGCTAAAGGTTTAATTATTGATCTAGACTCTTGAGTATGAAAAATTTTAAGATTTCAAGTGAGTTGTGCTATCTACTAAAAGTTTGGCAAGACAATGAGCTATCAAAAAATTAGTCATCATATTAAACGATAAGTATTTTTAGTTATGACAAAAATTTCTTTTAAAAAAAGTTCTCATGAAGTTTATCATAATCATAATTTGTTATTATTTGTTATATATCGAAGTAATTAAATGTTAATTGGATCAAGCCTACCTCAACTTGTGGCTTGTGGAACTAAATATATAGAACATATAATTAATTAATTAATTAATTAAGAAAACCAATTATTTAATTAGGCGATACATATGGGATGACCAATCAACATTACACACCTGATCCAACATTTACTACTTATTGGATCATGATTGTGCGTCCACTTTTCATTTTCTCCAAAGATCGATTCATTCATCGATCATTGCTGTACTCACTATTTTAAAATTATATGTAAAGAAAATAACTAACTAAATTATTCATTCATAATTATCACACCAAACATCAACTATTGATTATTTTAGTCTCCACTCGATCATTTAGAGGCTACTTTTGCTGAAGCTGATCTCATCAACATTATAATTAAGCAACATCATTGAGTATTTGAGTGCAGTTATGAAATTATATACAATGATGTGCAACATCGATTCTCCACATTTACATATATAATGCCATGATGATATCTCATTATATGGCCCTTCTTCGTTTCCTAATTTAATTATTTCCATACCTATCTCACTGTATATATCAAAGCTTTGTCGTTTTAGGAGGAGACACTCAGAATATAATAGCATCATCAAAGCTTTCCTTTTATTTTTTATTTAAGAAAAAATCATTCATTGTTTTCTGCAATATTTCTAGTTAATTATGGTGTCGTCGTTATCAATCAATATTCCTCACATAACTTGGCACTTTCATATCATGCTTCATTGTGTTGTCAAATTAGATTCAAAATTGCTAACTTGGAATATAGAAATAGAATATCAAAGAGTTGATCTAGAGAGATAGATAATTACTCGGAGCTATCTTTTTTTTTTAAAAAAAAATGTCAACTCCCCATAAGACCCCATTTGATGAAAAAAAAAAAGATAAAAATAACACCACAGAAATGCAACCTGCAAGCACTTTCTAGATTCTCTTGGGTAAATGATAGCCACAATAAAAAAGTTAAAAAACTAATATAGAAGGAAAAAACAAAAGTGTCTACATACATCTTTCATTCTTAGGCTCTCACCATACAAATTACTCAACTTTAACCAGTGAATATCACTCAAATTAACTCAACTTTGATCTCTTTATAATATTGTCATTTTATAAATATACTGATATATAAAATTTTTAAAATAAATAAACTCGATGTCTTTATAAGTTCTTCTCGATTGATGATGCTTGATTTCTTGTGCTATATAAAAGAAACAAATTAATGTAATAGTAAAACATAGAAAAATAAATTAATTACACATGGTAGTTATAACTTGGTAGTTTGCAATCTTTTATTTTTATTTTTTTGTCAATAAATATTTCATTAATCTGGATTCTGGAGACAGAAAGGCCTAATATATATAGAAATCCAAAGATTTTGGCAAGGCATACAAAATCAAGAATCATAATGACAATTTTGAGATTATAACAAATGTAAGAAGTTTTCCTTACCCAAAAAAAAAAAAGGTAAGAGGTTTACATTAAAAAAATAGGCACACAAAAAATTAAAGTCCAAAGTGCAAATTTGGTCTTATATATTTTGCTTTGTTCTTAATTTGGTCTTATATCTCTTTAGGTCAGGTCCCAATTTGGTCTCATCTTTTTTTGTTGCAGCTTTGGTCCCATATCTTTGGGCCCATTGCAGAATTGGTCCTATATCTTTAGGGTCAGGTGCAGAAGTGGTCTCATATCTTTGTAAAAGGATCAATTAACGATTGAATTTTTTATAAAGATATGAAACTAATTCTGCAACCTAACCGAAAGATATGAGACCAAAAATTATATGGGAGCAAATTGAGACATTTTTTAAAAGATATAAGATAAAAGATGTAAAGCGTATCTCCCAAAGAAATGGTAATTGTTCAACATGGGATCCAAGTCTTAGAAAAGGCGTTATTATTGGGCCTTATTCTGTTACAGAGAATGATTATTGGGCCCAATAAGCCCAGTAGAGGGAAACAAAAAAAACAGGGAAATATCTTAACTGAAAGGCGTAAAAAGGAGGGAAACAAACAACTGCTTATCCTCTCTAACTGAAACTTTAGCAAGAAAGAAACTCACTCTCTCTTTGTGTCTCTGGTTTCAAATTCAATGGCATCACTCACTTCCCTGATTTACAATCTCAAAATTGAAGAGTCCGAATTTGGTGAGATTGAAATCGGAAATGAAGGCCTCACGAAGCGCGTTCTCACCAAAGGACTCTCATGGCAAACTCCTTCTCATGGAGACCAAGTTGAAGGTACGTACGTACGTACGTGAATATCGAATAATTGAATGAATGAATGAAATGTGAAAAAGAAGAATGAATGGTTCTTCTTAATTGTGTTGGCAGTTCATTTCAGAGGACAAGTTGAAAATGGAGTATCCCTTGATTCAAGTTATGATGCAGCAACTCCATTTCGCTTCAACCTAGGCCAATGTAAGTCCTCACTAATGTTGTGTTTCCATGAAGTAATTTAATGGGAGAAACTCATTCTTGAAGCTCATTGAATTACTTTTTCTTCAATATTTGGTATTCAAAAATGTATTGAAGAGGGCAAAAAACAGAACCGTAAAGTTGAGAGGAGGTTCAGATTTGCATTACTTCACAAAATATAATATAAGAGTACTAAAAGTAGAAGTTTCTACACATTTTAGTGACTGTTAAACTTAAGTACAAAATGCACATTAGAGAGGAATCAAATGGTTTAGGTGTTAGGGTCATCAAGTTATATGGTTGCAGGTGAAGTTATCAAAGGCTGGGATGAAGGTGTTGCCACCATGAAAAAGGGAGAAAGAGCAATCTTCAAAATACCACCAAACTTGGCATATGGGGAGAAAGGCTCTCCTCCATTGGTTCCTCCAAATGCAACTTTGGTCTTTGAGATTGAGATGCTGTCTTGGATTACAGTCAGAGACTTGACCGGCGACGGAGGAATCATGAAGAAGATAATAAGGGAAGGAGAGGGATGGACAACTCCTCGAGAGGCTGACCAGGTCTTAGGTAACAAAAATGGTGTCTTTCTAGTTTCTACAGTCTTGAGTAAACATACAGTTTGTCCCTGAAAGATACATGAGTTGACAACTTAATACCTAGAAGTTTAGTTTACACACTTTAGTCCTTGAAAGTGGTGGAGGCCATACAATTTAGTTTCTTACGCAGTTAAGCCCGTTTTTAGGGCTTAATTTGCAAGGACAAACGGATTTTAAATGTGGGTTTACGAATTTTAGGAACTAAAGAATGTAAACAAACTTTTAGTGATTGACTTATAAACTTATGTATCTTTCAGGGACTAATTTATATGTTTACTCCTACAGTTTTCGATAGAATTTTTTTTGCAAGACATATATTACATGTTAAGCCTGCTTGATATATCATTATCTCTGTATATATTCTTGCAGTGAAATATGAAGCAAGGTTAGAGAATGGGATGCTAGTTTCTGAGTCTAAAGAAGGTGTAGAGTTCAATATAAGTGATGGTATGTTGAAAATGCTTCAGAATCTTAGAGTTTGCAAAATTTATCTATAATATGTTGAATGCTTAAATCTGTGTGTATGGATATGGATCAGGCTATCTTTGTCCAGCCATGAGCATAGCATTGAAAACTATGAGAAAGGGTGAGGAAGCAGAGCTCAGTTTAAGATTCTCTTGTAAGTTTATCATGTTATCTGATATGGAGTGTGCTTGTATTGCCTTAGTCTTGTTTGGTGATTCAGACATTCCTTTTCAGATGGTGTGAGACACAATTCAAACAGAACCAGTAGTAATGTGGGTGGTTGTACCTTACAAGATTCTAATTTAACTAGTGTCAAGCTTGAGCTTGTATCATGGAAAAGTGTAATTGATGTCACAGGAGATAAGAAAGTAGTTAAAAAGATTGAGAAAGGTGGAGATGGGTTTGAGCGTCCTAATGAAGGATCACAAGTGAAAGGTAATCTGGTATATATATCTCAGAACACAATTCATTTATGCATGTTTTCAAACGGACATAAACCTTTTCACAAGTTAAATATGGTTTGTAATATATGCTCTGGCAGTAATATATTTGAGTAAACAAGAAGATGGAACAATTATTGAGAGGAAAGGATCAGAGGAAGAACCTTTTGAGTTCACAACTCAGGAAGGTATATAATAAGGTCTCTCTACATGTGTACTAGTTTTAATTCTTTTTTTTTTTCAAATGTTTCAATGAGTTTTTCCTTATATTTTCAGAGCAAGTACCTGAGGGGCTAGAAAAAGCAATCATGTCAATGAAAAAAGGAGAGAAAGCCACAGTAACAGTCAGTGCAGAATATTTATCTGATAAAGATAATTTACAGACAACCTCAGTTAATAAAGTCCTCTATTATGAAGTCGAATTGGTTGATTTTGTGAAGGTTTGGCTTACTCTATTTAAAGCTAATATCAGTTCTATTTAAATAAAACTAGTATCGACTGTATCATCACCTAATGATTGCAGTTTGTGTGTGTGAGTAGTCAAAGCTTTCAAATATATTATTGCTTTTAGTAGATAAGTGACTTCAAGCTGCACTATATATAGTCTCGTGTTATGTTGTTCTGAGATGACTGTGATCATGTACAGGAGAAGCCATTTTGGAAAATGGACACTCAGGAGAAAATAGAAGCTTGTGAGAGGAAGAAGCATGATGGAAATTTACTGTTCAAGGCTGAAAAGTTTAGGCGCGCATCCAGTATATATGAAAAGGCAAATTATCAGAACATAAGTAAATTTTTCACTGATCTATATATAGAAGCTAAGTAGTTGTATAATTGAAAGCATGCATTTCTTGAATACTCAATGCAGGCTGTAAAATGCATTGAATTTGATCACTCATTCAGTGATGAAGAGAAGCGTCATGCTAGTGCCTTACGGTTATCATGTCATTTGAACAATGCTGCTTGTAAACTTAAATTGGGGGAATACACTGAAGCCTCAAGACTATGTACTAAGGTATTACTTTCTTTTCTGATCTTGCCCCTCTATTAATTATGTTACCATCAAACACTGCATGAGCTATATTAAATGTCACTTCAGTGAAATGCTTTAAATGAATGCTAAATTTTGCATAAATGCATATATAGGTACTAGAACAAGATCCACAAAATATGAAGGCTCTTTACAGAAGATGCCAAGCATACCTCAAAACATCAGATTTAGAGAAAGCTGAGGCTGACATCAAAAGAGCTTTGAGCATTGATCCAAATAACAGGTATTCTCATCGTCCCTTGTATTCTTAATCTATTATGTAAACTGACATTTTAATCCCTAAATTCTGATGTTGTGAAATGTTTGGTTTAGTCCCTAAAAATTTATGACTCATTACAAGTTTGTCTCTTTATAAACAAACACCCTAACAGCTCAATCCTAAAAAGACTAAATTGTAATGAGTCATTTATTTTTGGAGACTAAATCGATAGTTTACTCTTATCTATTTGCATCCTCCCTTCTGCTTCTTCTAGGCATTAGTTGAATTAGATATCGATATATGATGGTTTGGCTTATTGGCAGAGACATGAGATCTGAGTACAAGGAACTGAAGCTTAGGCAAAAGGAATACAGTAGATATGAAGCTGACATATTCAGCACAATGTTTACTAAGATGAGCTAGTACCAAGAGAATTTGTATGTATTTCCCATTTGATTTTAAACTATAAATACTCAAATACCAATTTCATGTATTGTTCAATATTATTTTGATCATATTAAGATGTTTCTCAACTCTTCTTGTTCAATATTAATTTAATCATATTAAGATTTTAAAATTTGATGTTAATTCTACTAATATCAATATTTATATCTAACGAATTAGTTTATTTATAGTAATTCTAAATAAATAATATTATCACAGATTTAAGTAAATATTAATAACCAAAATTTAAATATTTTTTAAAAAATAATTATTAAAATTATAAATAAATTATATAAGTTAAATTATTTTTTCCCTCTCTTTTTGGTATTTTAGCATATTGATGAATAAGTTCTGTTCGACCAAAAAGAAAGAGCCCAGCATTGTTTATGGGTTTACAGAGTAAACTAAGGGCCACAAATAAAAAAATATATAAATCACCTTTAATTATTTTTCAGATTTTTAAAATATAATAGAAATAAATAATTACTTATTTTATATTTTTATAATCTAAATATATTATTGACTTTCACTTTAATACATGCCAAACTTATTAGTATATGAATATTTATTTATTTTATTAATATATGTTTGGTATTTTATTTTTTTTTATATTAAGCAAAATGATAAAATTTAAAAGGAAATTCGTCCTTAAAAGAAATTATGTTATCAACAAGATATGGAACTTATGATAGAATTATTGTGATTTTTATTTGGTTACATGTTTGGTTTTCATAATTTCATCCTAATTTATCTAGATTTGACCATGTTGTGAACTTGATTATGATGAAAGGGGCTTTCGGTTAAGATATTTACACTTACAAAGCCTCAAACTCAAAATATTATTTGAGTAATATTAAATCACTTATCACTCAGAATAGTCTTATATTAGTGGAATTAATTAATGTGATTGGAGATTGGAAAAAGTGAAGAAATAGTTAAAGTTTGAAGGATTAAAAGAATAATAAGTAATAAATCCTCTCTAGAAATAGTAATATTATTTATGTGTCTTTCTTTTTTGCCAAATTGACAAACTCTTTTTCTTTATTCTTTTGATATTTTTAAGACAATGCAAATATTTTTTATTTTTCAAAATTGGATGTGGAAAATATAGAATTAAAAATGTCGGATTATACAGAAGAAAGAAAGCAAAACGAGGAACAATTTATGTGTCAAGATTATGAAAGTATATATATTTCTTAAAATGTAAAAAGAATTAAGGAAAAAAGTAAAGATTTACAATAAATTGACATATATAAGTATAAACTAAAACCTCATTTTGGTCCCTTACATGTTCACTTTTTTCAATTAAGTACTTTTTAGATTTCTCTTCTCAATTTAGTCTCTCATAATTTGTTTGGTCATTGATTTTAGTCTCTCTATGTAGTTCTTTACTAAATTGATTACATCAAAACGTTAACTAAATATTTCACATTATTAGTTGTTAAAATGACATATTAATTGCCACAAAACACATTTACATATTTTTTACAATTTCTTTATGTTTTAATTAAAATATTATATCATTAACCAATAATATTATATTTTTATCCATAATATCTTACAAATTTAGTTAAATATTGAATAGATAAATTGATCTTTTATTTTTGGCCTGAAGATAAATTGATCTTGATAGCAATAATTTGTGAATCATTAAGTTGAGAAAAAAAATCTATAAAAAGTTGAATTGAGAAAACACTAATATGTAAGGGATGAAAATGGGATTTTAGTCCATAATTATATAACTTATATACTTTGATACTGTGTCAATCGTTACTTAGTTCTTGCAAAATTTAAAATTGCATTATGTTGCTAGATAATTCAGTGCAAAGTATGTTTTTATCCTGGTATATAATTTAATGGGACAAAGCTTCATCACAAAGGAAATCATAAATTTCTTAATTTTTTAAGGCCAAATTACACTTCTTGTCCCATATGTTTGGAATGATTTCAATTTGGCCCTTTATAGTTTATATATATAAATATTTTGTAAAACTCGTTATACATATTTTCATAAATTTTTTAATCTTTTATCTCAAATAACTTAATGTGGTCATATCTCTCTCGTTTTATATTCGTATACGATGAGTTTAGAACTATGAATTGCTTTTGATGAGTCTTTTCTCTTCTTAGTTGGGATCGTCAGTAAACGAGGTCAAATCAAATCTCGAAAGTGGGCCGCTTAAATTTCACAGTCAACCGAGTGAATTTTGTCATATCTATCTCATTTCAAGCCTGAATATGACAAGTTTAAAGTTGATGGTTACTCTTGACTAGTTCTTTCAAAAGTGGGTTTTGAACCAAAAGTAAAAAAATTACAGAAACATGAAGGACCAAATTTTTTTTAAATAAAGAGTATATTGAAATTCACCCCAAACATATGGGACTAAAGTGTAATTTGACCATTTTCTAAAGATAAATTATAGATGTATGGTTTTGTGTTGATCCTTGCTGGATGAGAACTACTGTCTACCAAAAAAAAACAGTTAAATTAAGTTTTTACTTTGCAGTGTTACTATGCATATTGCACAGTGATTATCTCTCCAGTTGAAGTTACTTTGGTATGTTTAAGGCTTACTTTAATAGACATGATAAATGTAGCATCATTTTCCTCTTTGAGTAAATGAAATATATGCATGAAATCAGAACAATCCGATACTTTTAATGTGCTATGTTTTCTTTGGCAAGTCTGCAAAACTGGAATTCATTGATTGAAATCCAATGTAAATCCAGATTAGAGCTAGAAAAAGAAAACCATAACCCATAGCATCCTGTTTTCACCAACTTTTGTTTAGCTGAACCAGTTGTTACTTGTTACTATATTGTGGAACGAATTGACAGCTCGGGTAAAGCACATGAATTAATTAACTGAAAGTTTAATTCAGAATGATTCATAAGGAAACCTGAATCTGAGTTACAAACCCAAAGAGAGAAAGAAAATCCAGTTTCAATCAATTCTAAGGGTATGCACCAGAATAGTAATAATCTCCAAATCTTAAAAGGTGTCACAGTTGTACAATCTGCATTTGGTGATTTTGGTTCCCTAATGAAGCATTCATCTTATTTCCAGATAAGCATCTTAGTATATGTAAAGTTCTATATCGTTTTAATTCTGACAAGATATATTTCCTAGTATGGATTTGTGCAACAATTCACTTTCACACTGCCCAAAAACATGAATAAATACCCCCTTCTTCTTCTTCTTCACACATACATATTACATATCCATCATATCATACATCTTGATTGTGAATCAAAATATTGTGAGTGAGAATGGTGTGTCTGAGAGAATTTGAGGTTCAGGACAAAAACCTGAAGCGAAAGCGTGAGGATAGGGAGAAACAAGAGGAAGAGGCTGAGAATTTTCTGTCTCTAAGCCTCAACCTGAGTAGTAGCTACAACAACAACAACCTCAACCTTAACAACAACATGCCCAAGCCATTATCGTTGGTGTCATCATCAAGTGATGTTTCTTTGGTTCCCCAAGCAGTGTTATTGGAAGGTAGGGAATTTGAGTGCAGATATTGCAAGAAGAAGTTTAAGAGCTCACAAGCACTTGGAGGGCACCAGAATGCTCATAGGAAGGAGAGGGTGATTTGCAAGATGGAGAAGGAGTTTGGTATTACTAATAATAATAATCCTATTGATATGCCCTCTTATGTGCCACCCTGCCCTTATCCTCAGTACTTGTGCCCTTGTTCACCCTTCCCTATTCATATTAATCCTTCATTTCCCAATAATAATAATCCTCCATTTCCTTACAATTGTCCTATTCATCATGGGGCTAATTGGACTCATCCTGCCAATCCCCCCACCCCTAATCACGGGCTTCTTCCAATTAAACCCACTTTGGCTATTGAATGGAAGACTGCTTCATCCGATGTGAATGATTCACAGGAAAATCCCCATGTGTCAGAGCAGCCTGATTCATCCTTGGACCTTGACTTGTCCCTCTCCCTCTAAGCAAAACCCTTGTCATAGGATTGATTATGTTAGGAAGAAATAAACAAGGGTTTCATTTGAATAATGGATCTTATATTGTAGAACATCTGTGAACGAGGAGGTTGTAGATCCATATTGGTACTTTATGTTTTACTCTATTTTATGTTTGTTATTTGATGCTTTCTGTTGTTACCATGTCACTCTTGGATTGCTGCTACCTATACTTATGATATAGGTGATAGGATCTTGGTGCTATGTATCTTTTATGGATTGAAATAAATTTGTGCTTTTAATAATTGTTTGTCTCGAATTCAATATCAGTTTCAGATTTTTTTTTTGACGCAGTTGGATTAATTACTCTTTGATTTTGAGCAATTTTATGAGATATATAAATGATAGGATGGCAGTCAATTTAATTATTTGTTTACGTCCATTTGCAAAACTGCACAAAACTTGAATTAAACAAGTCAGCCTACAAATTCAATCTCGTTTTGATGATTCCACGGTTGAATACAACAACAACTATTATTTTCAAAAATTAATTTAGGTGTTTACTGACTCATCTGAGAAATAAGATTACGGGAGAATGTAAATAACATCTTTTAATCATGAGACGTGATTGTACATATAAATACCGGTTAAATGATCAAATCTAACAAGTACTTTAAACTTTCAATTATTTACTTTTAAGATTTAACTCTAGTGACTAGATTCCGCATCAGATTTGGATGTCTCCGTAGAATACGGTGAAGAATGAATGCAACCAATGTATCCCAATACAATACAAGTAATATTCACCAAAATATAATTTTACATAATCATGGGTAGGAACCCTATTAGATGTTAGTGTACAACTCACTTTTGACACGAAAAAAGGGTTGAAAAAACAACCAAAAAAAATAGTCGCAGAATGGAAAGGATTGCATTAATGTGCATCTCCAATCACTGTTCCATCCTCGCAAAATAATACTTCAGCTTATTCTACAGCAACCTACACTATAGTCTTTGTGGCTTTATGTACATTGTATGTACAATTACAAGCAACAATGATTCATCTCTAGCTTTGGTTATATATGTTTGTGTGTGTATGTATATATATATAGATGTATGTATTATATATTAATATTCCTGACATTCTTAACTTGCACAACGTTCCAACTTTTGTTTCAATTCCTGCACTTCTTGTCCTCAAACACTTCAGGCAAAAACTTCTCAAAAATTTCCAAAAACAATCCCCATTCGCCTTGGTTCATGTCTCCGAACGAAATGCCTCCGGTTTCACAATTATGGCTCCATGAAGATAAACTAATACTCTTTGCAAGACCCCCCTTTATTCCACTCTCACACTTATCATTGCCTTTACAATTGTCATTGATTTTCTCAGCATCCAAGCTTTTACTTTGATCATCATTTTCCTCACGCAATAAATCCATTAATCCTGCAAAAGCCATTTCCAAACCTTTATTCGACACTTCTTGAACTTGATTGTGAATTTGAAACACATCAGACTCTTTATCCGATTCTTCTTTTCCTTTCATCTCATGGATGGAACAACGAGGGCTGGTAGCCTTGGCTTGAAAACATATGTTTTCCAGTTCACTGGGCATTTCTTCTCCGTCACAGAATTGTCTGGTTATCATTTGACCAATATCAGCTATACAAAGGCCGGCAGCAGCAGCTTGCTTCAAGAAAATGGTGCAAACAACAAGAACCCTTATAGAGGACTCCCTCAAGGAAGGAACCTCAGTTCTTAGAAGCTCTGCATCTTTAAACGGGTCGAGTTTGGAAATGTACTCGAGCTCAGACTCGGAGAAAGGAATGGCAGCTTGCGGCCAATGCAGCCACTCAAAATATGGATCATCAAGCCACTCAGGTAGACAAAGACCATGGTCTATAGGAACAAGCTCGGCACCCCCACAAGCATTATTATAACTATGGAGATCTTGCTTCTTCTTCACAAGTATATTTCCTGCATGTCTATCGAGATTAAGAAGCCTAATGTCTAGAATCCCAATCTGGTGAACAGAAGCGACCGAGAAAAAAGAAGGGCCCAACTCGGCCGCATCGAAATCATGATCAACAAAACGCTGGAGAGAAGCAATTTTACAAGGTATTGCTGATGGAACTGTGGCAGCAGAATCAGTGAAATAGAAAGCAGCATGAGAGAATTTGACTAGCGCAGTGGGAGGCACACCAGCAAAGCCTCCATGGTCAAGAAAACAAGCAGCTAATTCACGCACTCCGGTTTCACCTATACGAATGGAGTGTTTCAAACCAGGCTGGCCAAGCATTCGACCCCTCAAGCCTTTAGGATTGTTAAGGGCTAAAGGTTCTTCATCTGCTGGCTTAGCCACCGCTATATCTTTACCATTTTGGCTGCGGAAAACATAAGCACCACCTAAGCCCTTTGAGACTGGTATAGGATGTGAACCAGAGGCCATAGCTATGGCTACCTCAACAACAAGAGCATGTACTGGAGAACCACTACCACCAACAATCTCAATTTTGGGATGAGAAGAAAGGTCTTCCTCAGCGGAAGGGGATAGGGGAAGGCAAGGAGTGGAGAAACTGCGGTGAATATTATCGGATTCAAAGGAGTGGGTAACAAAAGTACTTGTTTGGACAAGTTCCAGAAAATTGGGATCAATGTGACCATAGGATTGGAGTTTGCATCTCTGGGATCGGGAAAAAGGCTTGCTAAATCCATGATGTTGATCGACGGCTACGGCCATTGTGAACAATCTCATCCAGATGAGATTTGAGAGAGGCAGCAGTAGATCATTCCAAACCCAACCCAAACGCGGTTCGATTTCCGTTCTCAAGAATCGTCGTTCTCTGATGGCGATAGCATCTGCAGCGAGAGTGAGTGAATGAACGGTCATACAAGATTAATTAAATCATCAAATTAAAACAATGAAAGGTCATACAAGATTAATTAAATCATCAAATTCAAACAATGAACGGTCATACAAGATTGAAATCATGAAAACAGGAAATGGTTACTTACTCACCGAATATTAGGGAAAAATAAAAAGCAAAAGAAAGAAGGAATACGAGGGAGATGGAGTCATGGCAAGGCAAGGCGTATGTATGATTATCGAAGGGGAAGAGAAACGCAGGGAAAGTTGTTCACATTGTGGTGGAATGATCCGTCATAACCCTGAACACACAGATAAGGCATTCAGGGAATGAATCGCAAAAGGGAGCGCGAGAGAATGAATCCGCAAGTGAACGGAGAATATGGAAAAATCATTCCACACACCCACTCCCACTCCCACACAAACCCTACGTTATGATTTGTTACTTAGTGATGAAGTAGTATCCCACGCCCATCACCATGCCTATTTCTCCATCATTCTCTTCTTCTTATGTCTCCTTCTTCCTCTCTCCTTTCTCCTCTGCATTCTCAATCACTAATGTCAAATGCCTCCTTTCTAATTCTTTACTAATTTTGCCATCACATCACACGCATGTCCCCTTCCTATTTTCGGACTTCACGCTTCCTCCGTCTTCCTTCTCTATTTTCTATTTCTAAATTAGTGCTCTAATTTCCATTCATCTATCACAGGTTCAAACTTCATTTTAGTACCTCCTGTATAATTCAGATTTCACTTTGCTCCTATATCTTTTATTTTTTGTTTAAAAGTCATCCTGTGTTTTTATTGTTTTTTGCTTTTAATTTTAAACTCACTTTGAAGACACAATTTGATATTGTTTGTCAATAATCACTGAACACTCATTAAAATATTATGTAATTGTACCTGTTATATCTATTTTGAAATGAGAAAAATATAACATATTTAATAATTTGAGACCACAATAAAAAAAAAATTAAAAAATATAGACAATCACTTTAAAACCAAAAAAATATGTAAGATCGAAATAAAATCTAACTACATAAAATATGAAAATGAGGTTTTCATGTATATATATAAACACAATCCCTCACAATATATCGTTAATAACTTCACTCCAGCTTTAATTTTTTCAACCCCAAACTTTTTTTTTGTCTGTAAAATAATTCAATATTTCCCTAGCATCAACAAGAACACTAAAGAGAACATCAATTGACGAAAGTGGGGGGTTTGCAACCCATCCAAGAGGACTCATCTTCGTGTCAGACAAATTGACAAGACAACTGCCAAGTTAAGATCTAGAGATCCAACTAAAGCTACAAACATATAAAGGAAACAAAAAAAAACCCGACCCAGATCTAGAACGCCTCCGCCACAAAACCCGCCGCAGAAAACAAACGAACACGAGCAGAGAGCACACAGATCTGGGAAGGAAACTCGCCGAAAACCACCTAAACTTGAAAACCACTGTCGTAGAAGACACACAGAAAAGAGCGTCACCACAGAAGGTCAAAGTTAGGAGGCTCTACCGATAACCCTAATATGAAATAAGGTGAAATCTCTCGTGAAAGAGAGAGGTAATCCCTCATGAGGAGGGGTTTGAAGGAAAACTTGAGAGAGAGATAATTTTTTGGGCGTGGGTTTTCTTGATGAGAAGGTCAGAAATTATAGTATTACTAATTTGCCCNCTAGGGTTTTCTTCATGAGAAGGTCAGAAATTAATAAATTATAGTATTACTAATTTGCCCAATAGTTATTCTTTTCAACCCCAAACTTGTCCCTGTTAATCACGAAAAATTAGTTTTATACCAATATGTTCGGTATGTATAAGTATGAAGCTATATTTCAATATTGTTTTTAATTTTTTAAATTAAAATACATATTTATTTAATTTTAGAAAAAAACTGTTATATATATATATTGATAAATTGTATTAATTTATTTCATGTGAATAATGCTATGTGAGGACCCCAAATTAAGGACAAACGTATGCAAAACCAAATCCAACCCAATTAATTTATTTCATTCTAATAAATGAATGAGATTGACAATTCATACTCCAAAATGATAAATAATACTATCTATATGGCTTCATAATGCGACACAAGTTTGGCTGGCATATAATTACACGATACAGAGAAGAAAAGCAAATATCTCCTTTATTAATTACTCAAAAAGCATGCCATATGAAATTTATTTTCTTTTTCGAGATTTTCTTGAAAGCTAATAAGCAATACTTCATTTGAAGGCTCTTTAGCTGACGACAGCCAATGCTTCCTTTCGCGGAATACCATTGCCATTGGACTCTGAAGAGAAACGAGTTTTGGTCACAAGGCTGGCAATCTGCTGTATCCCAGACACTTCCTCTTCTTCTCTTTCTTCCATATGTGTTGGTGTTGGTATTGGTATTGATCTTCCACCCCCACGTATAACATCATTTATGATGGATGTCAATTCTTTATCCTTCAACAAAGACTCAAGGCTCACATGTACACCTGACATCACATCAGTTCAATGTACAAAAACTCAGCAATCAACTCTTACGTATAACAAGAGTGAGCATTACAATTTACAAATAAGATGTTAGATGAGGACTTACGATATCTCCAGTAATGCTTCGGATTTGTTGGGTCGTTGATTGTCTCTTCGGTTGCGGGGCGTGTTGTGTATTGTTCTTTTAGTGCTAGCAAGTCCTGTCCACCGTAATAACAAGAGTTAATATGAAATGTAGAGATAAGAGAAATCCGCAAATGTCATGTATGACAATAATGTGTCAGAAGGATACCTGAAGAGGGAAAATGGCCCACATTGATGGGGATTCAGAATGTTGCCTTATAATATAATGTGCAACATCAGGAGTACATTGGTCAGGGGGCAACATATCAGACTCCACCACAGTCTTGAAAAAGCGTAGCCTTCTATCTTCATCTTCTTCCCACCAAGCTCTCAAGGTGGAACAGTCATGACATGATGGGGCACACACCTGCAAGACACCAATTCAACCATCAGATAACTTTATACTACAGATCCCTTCTACTATCTATCAAATCAGTCCATTTTGCCAGTTTGCTTTTAAAAAATAAAAATAATAACTGCTTGATATACTATCCCCACTAAATAAATCAAATATATAAATTTTCTACTTGCTAATCTTACTCATTACTTTTCTAAACCCAGTTGATAACCATTCTAAAATTAAATAGTAAAGGACCTGTACTAGTTGGTCGGAAGAAGTTCCTAGGGAATATTATGAGAAATGATCAGATGATAGTGCAACTAGTATATTGCTGTCTTGACAAAACTGAGCCGGATTCAGAAAAATAAGAAAAGGTATATCTAGTTTTCCAATTACCAGCTAACGGACCCTAACATGCAAAACCAGTCATTTTCATTCTTCACAGCAAAACTCAAAAGATTAAATCATGATTTTATTAATAATTTTTCTCATCCATCAAATTAGGTATTGACTATGTAATTCCAACCTTGCTCCCAGAAGAGAGTAGTTGATTTTTTTCTTATAAATTTTCTGTTATAATTGCTGATATAACAGCAAATTCAAATTTTAATAGCAATCGGAACAGTTACAACTACAAGGAATGGTTGTTTAAAAGAATAAAGAAATGTTTCATAATATCATACAACTAGGTAGAAGACTCAGGTTATGGTTTCTAAATTAGACAATTAAATTTTCTTGAGGATTCTTTTCTTCATTACATGGGTTTATGTAATATATGAAATAATAAAGTAAAAACTGAAAAATAGAACAAGCAATTTGACACCAAAATCTTACTGTCATGTAGCTGTATTGAGAAGGAATACCAAACTCCAGATCAGGCTCACTGGGCATGCGCTGAATGCGCAACCCGATTAATCCCAGTTCTTGCATAACCTGCATAAACAAAATTTCAGAAACAAGCATTTCTCATATATTTAGTAAAAACAAAATTGTTTATGCCCTGTCCCTGACATGGGTACATAACAAATGAAGTTGATCAGCCGTACAGGATGAACACAAGAAGGAATAAGGCCAAGATCTTCTCCACATGATAGCATGTCTGATGAGTTCAGAAGGACAGGAAGGGTCTTCAAAGCATTTTGCCTCCAAAGATTCTCTTGCCGTTGGAAGTAGTAATCATAGTACAACCTTTTCAGGACATTCTTACTGTGTCATATGATGAGTAGGAGAAAATCTAGTTAGATAAAATCTCAAGGAAGTGATAATGTTAAAAGAATTTAATTTTTGCAACAGATACAGAAAAATTACATTGCAGTTAAAAAGTTAAAAAATACTCTTTATGGATGTATGCTCAAAAAGCTAATTTTATTAATTTAAGATAATACCTATTGTCATCCAAATCCTTAAAACTTGAAGTATCTTCAAGGTTGAAGCGAGGATAGAATTTTCCCGGATCCTCGGGATCCCGTATTAGAACTATATTCTGCAAAACAATGAAACAACATAATGTAACAATAAAATCAACAGTATACTGTTCAAGATGCAGAAAAGGATTCCAAATAAATAGTTAAATTTGTTGTGTCAAAGACTAGACAATAGTTTTAAGTGTAAATATCAAGGTGAGATAAGATAGAGAGAGACAGATAATGGTACCTGTAGTAGATCAAAGAGATTGCGCCGGAGTTTGTCTTCACTCTGCAGTAAGGATCCTTCTTCAAATGATTTTAGCTTGGCAGCAATTTTCTTCTCTGTGTTGCAATCCTCCTTGAACTAAAAAATCAGAGTGAAATAATAGTCTTCTGAGCAAGACACTCAAGTCTCAATTTGATATAATAATGTTGAACCTAGAAATGATAAACATTTAATTTGTTCACCCGAAGGTCACATTTAGAATCCAGCAATACTATAGGAGATTTTACATTTTGCAACATACATTATTAAATTTTGAATCTTTTGGGTGGTATCGTACCACTATACCCAAAAAGACTAAAGATACCAAACGAAGAAGTAAATTAACTAAAAGCAATGATGAATGACCATGGCAGCGGTGATATGATAGTAATAGTGCCAGTACTGTTATATGTGTATTAAAAATAAATTTGGATAAAAGTAATTCAAAAATAACATATATACAATTTACCAATTGATTTGAGAGCAAAAAAATGAGACATGATGACAGATAGATAAATTACAAGAGTCCTCATTAGGCTTCATACCATTGAAAGGACAGTTAAAGATTCAAGGTGTCATGAGAGAGAGAAGTAAATATTCAGAAACCAACAAAAAAAATCAATAAAACCATCTGTACTGCCCGAATTAGTGAAATTAAATATATTATACCCCCAGAGTACGTACACCATTTCATTAATAGAAATACAGTGTTTATATTATATTGAGTCTCTATTCATGCAATATAGAAATAATATACATAAACTGGGTGTAAAGAGATTTCTTCCATGTCAGGCATTGATGCATTCAATGGGTCCATCATGACTTGAAAAAAACAATTTCCCTGTTTACTGAATCTAAACTTTCAAGGATGGGATTAATTAACTTATTGAATAAATTTAAAACACGTTATCAAGCAGACATGGCAAATGTCACCACAGTCAACAGACAGACATGTCCCCTCTCCTTCAGTTCTTCCGAGTATTACACTTCAAAAGTAGCAGAATATTTATAATTTATTGAAAGTTTCTTCAAGGATCTCATTTCCTATTGAAAACCTCTATCATGTTATAATTAAGGAGATTTTCAATAGGAGAGAAGATCGGATACAAATTTAAGGATACAAAAACCAAAAAAAGAAAAATTAACAGAACAATTAGAATAATTAAAAGGACAACAGCAATAAAGAAGAGAAACACCATAAATATCATCGATTGAACTAACAGAAAAGAATACGATAACTTGAGATAGAGCAGATGACATAACCTCAAATAAAATCAAGCAGTTCATGATTTTAGTTTGTAATATGGTTTCATCAAAACAAATCCAGCAATCACAACGGAGACTAAGGTGAACAAAGAAGAGATCAAATAAGAAAGTTTAATGACAAGAATTTAAGCTAGGCTATGTAAGCTTACAGGAATCAGTAGAAATTCTATGGATAGTAATGCAAGGATGTTCACCTCAAACAATTGTTTCCCATATTCATTAAGAAAAGTTGTTGCAATAAATGTCCAAGAAGCTCCAAATTTTTCCTGAAACAAATATGAAAATTTATATTATAATCTACACACCAAGAAGCACATCTGCAGCAAGTATCATGAAACACCAGACAGCAGCTGAAGATAACCCATTTACATGCTATTTAAAATCAGCTGAAACCTAAAAGGTAAACCACTACCTGCAAGTGTTCCAGCCTAATGTATGGGCGACTCAGGCGATTAAAGTCCCATATTCCTTCTCTTTCAAGTTCTTCCTATAATAGAAGATATAGTTTAAATTTCCCATGGCTACTTAAAATAGTTCAGAATAACAAAGTTAAGGCCCCATTATGATTTAACTTTAATATAACAAAAGGATACCTGACTTAGGGGAATGGAAGGTCGAAATTTTCCAACCAGACCTGTCGTAGCATGATCAGGAAGCTCCCAGATTCGGAAGAATCCCAATATGTGATCAATCCTGTAAGCTGTAAAATATTTTGCCATCTGTCAAGAGTATAGAGGAAAAATAGTCATTAACTTCTATACTTGAGTATTAGAAGAATATTGTCTTATTTGTCCCATTAAGGACAGGAAACAGGATAAATCTTTTGAAACAAAACCTGTGTCAAACGAGCACGCCACCAACCATAGTTGTCTTTAGACATTTCTTCCCAATTATATGTAGGAAAGCCCCAATTCTGGCCATTTTTATCAAAATAATCTGGAGGCGCCCCAGTAGAAGTGTTCATTCGGAATAAATTTGGATAAACCCAGGTATCCACACTGTTTCTGTCAACTCCAATAGGAAGATCTCCCTTTAGTATCACTCCCTTTTTTCTTGCATATTGTGCAGCCTCTGACAGCTGAAAATTTAAGATGTTTGTAAACAAGAAAGTTTTCATCATTAAGCAATTTCACTGAAAATCAATCAGAACTTATGGCATAAGGCTCATTCAACTTACCTGTAAATGTAAATGGTATTGGATATAGTAGTGGAAGCAAATTATGTCATGATGTAGGCTTTCCTTTGATACAAGTTTCTCTAGCTGTAAAACAAAATGACTTGAGAGGAAGGACCTTCATACCTTGTATACACAACTATACTAATTAGCAACTAGTTGTCTGAACAAAAGAATTGTAACATGCTATTCTGTATGTGTGTGTGTGCATGTATATGTGGATATACCTTAGCTTTTGAAAAATCAGAAAAACGCCCCCACTGACTGTGATCTGATGTTTCAAAAAAATCCCGCAAGAAACAGAAGGCAGCATAGGGTTTTAACCAGTCCTTTTACAACAAAAAACAGAACCGAGTCAATGTATAAACTAAATAGAACAATATAAGCAAATCACAAAGGCCCAATTCACGTCAAAGAAGACAAAAATGGTAGATGAGCAATAAAAGCAAAGACGAATATAAGATCTTTTGCCCAAAAATTAGGAAGTGTTAAGATGCAGCAAGACCTCATTCTCAGAAAAGAACTTCTGAAACGAGCTGGAATTAAGTATCGAATTCTTCTCTTGGCTGAAAACTTTCTTGGCAATTGAGAGCTTAGTTGCCATGGTGGCTTCATAATCAACATCCTGGAAAGATACACATGAAATTTATCAACCCTGGGGAAACTGTCATTCAGCAAAAGAACATTAAAATATTTACTAATGAATCAAATTCTATTAAGAAATTATTAATAAATATGGACTTTTTCTTATCAAAATAGGTTTTCCTAAAAAACTGTTCAAGACAACTGTAAGATATTCACACTAGATCGCCAACAGTGATATGGGGCTACAGGGCTACTGGCTTCTCAGTTTTTAAAGTGCTTAGCTTATATTGCATATAGAAGTAATAGTTGATTCCATCTAAAGCTGATATTTCACTTTTAAGAGGTATAAAAGTGATTAGAGCAGAGAGCAGAAGAGTGATACTATTAGGTCAAATATGGAAGAAGATCAGTTTAGTTTGTCAATAAAGTCTCGAGAAAGATTAATGGACCATCACTCACTTTTTGTCCCTCAATCCTAACCATCAATATTCATAACTTTGAAAGCAGCCTACGTTCTAATACACAGAATATGAACCCAGCTTGGAGTTATTTACCCCAAACAAGGCATCTTACTTAGCATAACAACAATAGTGGAACTGAAAAGAAAAGGCCAAAGTCTTTGGAGTTCGACACAGCATTTCATTTAATTCTTCTTACATATAAATCATGAGGTAAAATATAAACAATATGAACTATTACCTTCGCATCCAAACTTTGTTTTGCCTTCTCAATCTCTTTCTGTTAAAAGGAGAACATTTTAAAAATCACTAACATTATTTCTACTTTATAGTAACATGCTACGAATACTATAAAATAGAAAGCAAACTCTTAAGACATAACCTTGATTTCATCTGGCATGTTCTCGGAAAGTGCCTGCACTCTCAAGTATAATGGATGTAGTGCAAATACAGACAGTGAACTGCAAAACAATATAAAGAGTTCAAGCAGTTGTGATCAATGATTGCTCAAACTCAAAAGATAAACCAGTAGATTTTTACACTTAGAAATTTGCATGTTTGTCTTTCATCAAAATACGAAGTCTGGTAAGCTTTAAAATCAGAAAAGACATCTAACTTCAGTGAAAATACATGCAATATGCAATATCAAAGATGAGGCAATATGCAATATCAAAGAGATTTACACTTTCTCATATTCTTAATTAACAAATTAATAAATAAATTCTAGGGCCTTCTCCTTTTGGAATGAATTGGTATGCCACAATTTTATTAGCACGTAGTTAGGATTTACGACCAAGATCCTTGTCTCCTGGGCCTGTTCTTAGTCCAGGCATCTGAAAAGACTCTCATGAAGGAATTGGTAAGAAATATTAATAAAACCATTCTAGAGAACTCTCCTTATAGCTACACATATAATAATATAAAGATATAAAGATAAAAAGGCCTATACTTGTCTATGATAATATTGAAGATGGCGGTATACCTGTATGGATAAGAATCCCACCACATCCCATGCACAGATGTATCATTGATTGGTAAAAGTTGAACTAAATGAAAACCAGATGATACAGCCCAGTCAACCAATAACTTAAGGTCAAGAAACTCTCCAACTCCTAGGTCAGACTCTGATCTAACAGAAAACATTGGTATTGCTACACCAGCACCTCGCCAAGGTGTTTCCTAGAAATACAAACCAACAACTTTTAGTATCACCAAAATTCAGATGAGAGTCTGACATTGGCAATAAACATATCGTCAATTTTTATTTGAGATAAAAAATAATAATGACAATAATGTTGCTTAGTCAAATGCAACTTAAACTCAAGAACGTACCCGCATCATGCCATCTGAAAGAAAAATGTATTTTGCCTCATTACTTGCGGAGCTAATGGACACTTCTCGATTTGGACCACTCTCAATAGATATGTTTCCGTCCATGTCATATTTGCAATATCTATATGTGGAATTTTTGTTAAAGAAGAGGACCAAGCACAACGAAAAATATTCACACCATAATTGCATCAAATAATTAAGGACTAAGAGTCCAAAATGGATATTTTATCGGAAAATCACTCCTTGGTATCACACAGTCAGCTTGCCAGACATATTCACCACAGTAGTTCAGTTTTAGTCCACTTTGGGCATTCCACTGTCCTAACTGATCATGGCTACCAATGACATATACCTGCACCAGTCCAGGAGAGCTTACTAACTCATAAGAATCTTGTTCAACCACAAATTATCGAATTTTAAAATTTTGCATATCAATGTTTTCGAGAAATTAAAAGTTTGTGCAAATAGACAGGTCATAAGAATAAAAAATTACAAAAAAAAAAAAAAAGAAAAGAAGTAGGGTGTCTCACTGATGAATCTTTATGAATATTTGGGCAGAGAACTTTGAATTGGATGACCATGGAATCTGTTGCCCATCAGAAGTCGCAATACATTGGTTAGCAACAAAACTATAATAATACTTTGAAAAAGCAATTTTAATTTTTAAAAAACTCCAAATAGTTAAAACAACTATAGTGAAAAAGTTACCTTCTTGAGTAAGCTTAACTTGGTTAATTCCTTTGGGTGCATCCACGCACAAATCCCAGCTCTGCCTAAAAATGACATTTCTGAAAGCACTTCTGAAAGGGAGAGCTTCTGAACCAGTCTAGAGGTGAAAATAAGATACCTTTAGAAGATATTAATGTTAATATTCATATATATAACTTACATCTTTCAAACCATTTCAAGAAGGGGATTTATATTTCAACCACTTGAACTCTAGAACTAATTCCCATGATAACAACTTGGAAACTGAGACAGCTGAAAGTTGCAACAAATTAAAGTAATTTGGCATAACTCTCAGCAGATGCAGAAACAAGAGCCTTGAGATATGATGGATATGCATGTTTTACTTTGTCCTGGTGAAGTTAAATTCTATAAATGTCACAGATATCTGATCACTACCCTTTGAAAACATTTTCAGCTTCTAATATTATGAAAACGTTTTAGAATTGGCTGTGAGAGTATAGCACAATAGGCCACTACATTTATTATAATTTTGTAACTCCATCTATCATTCTCATTTTATATTTTCCAACAATGTTCATGTCCCATGCAGTCAAAATATTGCATTATTAAACAGTAAACCAGAATACGTTGAACAGAATTTTGACAAATTTCAGATATAAAATAGACGTGGTACTAAGATCAAAGAGAGAAGTAGAAAAGCACAAAATTACCATAGCTTTTAGCCTTACACCAGAAGTTGGACCAACTCCCAGCACATGCACACCTATAGAAGTAATATGTGCTACTAATAACTACACCCTCCACTAGGCTCATATAAAATGAACACATCAAATAAAATGCTATCAAAATTTTATCTGCTTTGTTGCTAAACAACCTGCCATTGTTCTTTTAGATTCTTACTGTCATGTCAATGGAAAGTGTGACAAAGTTTTCTGATAAACAGAGTAGCCCTCTGCAAGCAAGGTTATCAGTGATTTAAATTTGTGAGACTAAAACACAATCAAATTTTAAATATTAAGTAAACTTTTTATCTCATTGGTCGTGGAGAAATTTTAAATTCAATTAGTTGATCTTTTCTGGCTCATCTTTCAAAAGTTGACATCTACCTTTCTTTTCCACCTCAGCAACCTCTTCTTAACTTCGAGTGATAAAAAAGGAAAAAAAGATAAATGTCACTTTTGAAGGAATGAACATGAAAGGTCCTATTTGGATATCTAAAACCTGATAAAAAGGGTTCAAAATCAGCATGCTTTGCTAACTGTCTTCATAAACAAATTCTCATTATTTACATATCTTACATCCTTTCAGCCGCCAAAGAAAGCACAATACTGAACATGGTACAGTAGCATATCACTTCATTAATATGAAACTGAAAAGACTTTGGCAATGGCAGTAGGAGTTAGGCATATCTTAACAAAAAGTATGCTTATAAAGTATTTAATGTAAAAGTAAGAAAAAGGAGAAAGGCAGCACCTGCCAGAGATCACGGAACTCAACCTCCTGCCCGCTTTGAATACCTTCATGGAGTAGCAATTCACGCTTATTCCCCATCTCACTTCTCAAAACATTTCGGTCGTCATCTACAACATAATAATTGTACTGACATTGGAAACCAATCGGCACTGTGATACTTCCTCTCCAGATGAGCTCCTCGCCTTTATGAAAAGGGCGGAGCAATACACCCTTCTTCACATTCCACGAACCAAGCAATGGTACAGAACCACACACAAGCAAATTTTGTCCCCAATGAGTGTAATATGGTAAATGAAACGTTATCTTCACCGATTTCACGGCCTTGTTCCCAGAAAACAATCCCGGGTTCACCATTTCTTCTGAATGGAATCAATTTATGGCAATATAGCGCAGTTGTCAGTCCCAATAGAAGATCAGACTATTCAACAATATATCAGATAACAAAAGCAACAAAACTCAGGGCAATAAGCTAAATCCTGTTGGTCGCAAATTTAGAATGTCCCTCCTTTCTGACCTTCTCTCACAGCTCATGTTTTCGAACAATTTTCTCAAACTCTGTTTAAGAAAACGAAAGGTCGGTCTCGGGTATCAAATCCGAAACCAACGTCGAGAAAACATAACTTGAGAAAAACACAAACCAGAAAAAGAAAATCGGGAGCTTAACCGAGACCATTAGACCAACGAAGTCCAAATGAAAGATAAGATAATAAAATCTGCAAGAATTAAGATAAACATGCGTAAACCAATTCACCTTTACTTAAACCGAACGGTACGGAAATCGAGGCCTTCTTCGCGGAATTAAAAATAAGTAGTATTCAGAAGTAACTAGAGCATAGAACTGATGGAAGAAACTAGGGAATGAGAGAAGCCTTTGTTTGATCGAGAGTTAAAAAGAAAATGGCGAAAGGTTTTCAACTTTTCAGAGAGATATTTTTGAGGAAAAGTGGACTCAATACTACAATTTAAGGGAGCACGAAAAGCCGATACTGCAGATTTGATGATATTTCAAGAAATGATATTTTTCTCGTGTATGGCTGTGTGAAAACTGAGAGTGACACTGTGACAGTGTATATATATATATATAGAGTAAATCCCTCCATGATTGTTTATTTTGGCCTCTTTCCAAACAGCATATCAACCGTTTATTTTAAAATTTAAGATTAAGATTTTTATTTTTTATTAATAAAAAATACGATTAAAAAAATATATTTTTAATATAAATATTCTCTGACTGGAAATTCTGTTTTAATATGAACACCGCGCTCACGTTTTTTATTTGGAGTCTGAAAAATAACCGTGGCATTTAATTACAATAATAAATGTGAATTATTCAGTTAGAGTTTACTTAGTTTCAGGCTAAGAGCTAACTTTTTCAACTGCCAGAGAAAGTCTTATGTATGAAAAGGTCTAAAATGTGAACATGATTCTCACCGTTTTGTTCTTAAAAACAGGTGAAATAATTAAACCCATCACATGACCTCGCGGGAAATAAGACGGCGTGGCAACGCAGAAGCGTGACTCATACACCAAGGAAAAACAAGGATAATTTTAAATAACCGATGGGCCAAAATCTTAAATTGGTCCCTTATATATGGGTAAATTTTACATAGATCTCGTATGTTTCAGTTTTTTCAAATTGATCATATATATTTTTATAATTTCTTAAATTAGTCTAAAAAATACTGAATATATTCATATCTTTCTCGTTTTAAGTTTAAATGTAACGAAGCTATAGCTACAGGGTTTCTTTTGACAAATACTTTAAGGTCGTCAACAAATAATAACAAATCGAGTTTCAAAAGTGAATAACTTATATCACACTTAAGCCAGCAAAATTTTTCATATCTCTCTTGTTTCAAGTCTAAATACAACAAGTTTGAAACTATATATTAATTCTTCAAGAGTTGTTTTTCTCTATCCGATTGAGATTATTAGCAAATCAAATCATGCATCAAAAGTATGTTTGGGACCAATTTAAAATATTAAGAAAATATGTGGAACCAATTTGAAATAAATAAAATATAAAGGACCAATTTGAAACACCCCATTCATAAGGGACCAATTTGAGGTTTTGGCCATATATATACACACATTTGTTGATCACCAAATTCTTCATTCATTATGCTATGAATATCATCAATTAATTAGCTTAATAATTACCAACATAATGAGAAATACTTATAGTAGAGCAATACCGAAAGCATTAGAATAATTTGGCAAGAGAATAAAAGGGAAGAGAAACAGAGAGGAAATATTACTTCTTTTGCTTTCAATTATCCCCTTACATCTGTGGAGAAGATAATACACAAAACAGCGGTAATGCATGAAATCAAGGCCTGCCACTTGTGGACTTGGACCTGAAAATGCATAAAAGGATATATATATATATATATATATATATATATATATATATATATGGATCTTTTCAATTAACTATTTACGCTCGTAATCACAACTTGATATCCACTCACTCAGGTGTGAAGCTCCCTTCGCGTAGCTCACATTTATGGGTACTCTTGTTTGGCTGTCCTAATCATACAATACATAATAGCACCACATATACAAAAAATATTAAAGATGCCCATCCACAAGTTCCAACACAACCTGCAGTAGCTGCGATCGAATTCAGGATGTTAGTACCAAAATATAAATAATTAAATAAATAAATTTACACCTTATATGATGTATTCATCAGCTGCTCTAGGCATTCACTAAATAAACACCCACCGCGTCCAAAAAGAGGGTGAGAAACAATCAAAACAATTAGCGAGAAAGAGTGCAAAACTGGGGATTTGAGCACATATATGAAATTCAAAGTTCTTCCTTTTCCATTTACTTTAAGGGCTTCTAAACATTTCAATTCCTTGAAGTGGACATGCCGACATGCTAGCTTATACTAATAAAGGAACAAGTTTGTTAAAACAGTTGCCCCAAGCTTATACTTGAAGTGGACATGCCGACATGCTAGCTTCAACTCAAATAACTAGACTTATAATTAAGCAGACTCACAAGAAGATGGTGAGGGCCTGTGAAAGTTTGTATCAGAACGCTCTGCAGATCCTTTATTCTTCTTAGGAGGGGACTCAGCATGAGCAAAAGCTACATTTGGCAAAGGACTAAATGCAGGAACTGAATGGGAGACATGGGCAGGTGATTCATCTTGGTAGTTTGGTGAGGCAACAGGGTAAATTGGAGCTATAGTAGGGGCAACGGCAGGTGTTGGATTAGAACGTTTTCCAGCATTATGGGTAGACCTCTTTCTATACCCAAATCGACAATTTGGAGACTCGGCTTGAGAACTTCTCCCCGGTGCAGCAGCAGGAGAACCAACCTCAGGCGGTATTGCACCATTGCCAGGTGCCGGTTCAGGTGAAGGCGAAGAAACAGGAGCTAGATGGGCATTGTGGTGGTGGTGGTGGTGGTGATGATGATGATGATGATGCCCATGATGGTCATGTGGATGAGGTAAAGGAGCAGGAGAAGGTGACCATGTATGGCAACCAGCCTCACTGCCATGAAGGGAGTGTTGCAAGATGGATGAAAGTCGAACCTGCTTAACCCTACCAAATTGAGTGTGATTCAAGCCAAGGTTCTTGAAGTGAGATCCCGTGATGGTTTGGGCCAGTTGCTTTAACCTCTCCTTTGATGGAGGAATCCCAACAGCAAGTACAACAGATGACTGAACAATAGTAGGAGCAGCTACTGTTGAGCCTTTAGAATTCGATAAGATGACAAATAAGTTCTGCACCACAATCAAGAAATATAATCAGAATCAGCATGGTGCAGACAACAAGCGTAGGACGTAGTCAAATGTCTTCCATAATTACCGAGAACAAATTAATGTATATGATGTAGGAGTTCCTCAATTTAGGAACATTTTTCCTAGTGCCAATGAAGACTCTAATATACTAACAAGCAATCCGGATTTATTTTTCTTGATATGTAGTTCGTTCCGCATACATAACTACACAGTCCAATGCTAAACATGATTCACTTTTTACAGTCACCCAAAAAGAATTCCCATACAGGTAACTTTTCGTGATGACACTAGTTCAAAGCACCATTACTGAAAGTTGACCCCAACCGCAGGAAGCATAATTGCTATTAAATCATGAGAAGATGCGACAGAAAGTGGAAGGAAAAAAAGTAAGGACTAACCTCGTAGGGTTCTAGACGTAATCCAGACTTTAGCTGACTGGTCAATTCTTCAAAGTCTGATTGTATTTGATAGATAGAGAAATTCAAAGTAAAGTTGAATAGTGATTGCACAGATTGCAGAAGAAACCCACTCTGTTGTGGAATTATAGTAATTCCTCCCTTAAATTTCAGCACTTCAAAAAAGAAAGGATCTCCAAACAAGTTCAAGGTGAGATGGAGATATGATTGCTGAAGCACCAGATATTCAAATGATGCTCTTATCAAACTAATATTAGCTGGAGATATTGCTGTATATTTATCATCAGGATCAACTGCAAACACAACTTTTGTCATGTTTGACGCAGATAAGGGATCCAGAGACAAGATGGCCACCTAGTTTACAAAATGATAATGAGATCAATATGTAAATAATGAAAGGTGCATAGAAGGAAACTAGTAAGAGAGATGTACTTTGGTAGAGGGAACTGCTATCTCATCAAAAATGTCATCTGCAAGCAGCAAGATGTTGTCTTGCAGCAAAGAGACTGGCTTCCTAACTATAAAACTTGCAACAATATCGTGATCTACAAAAGTAATCAAGCGAGGAAAGTTCATAAATGAGCTTAGATCACTAATAAGTAATAATATACATAGTACACTATAAAAATCACATAAGATATTGAAACACACAAGGTGAGTTAAGAGAAGCTCACCGATATAGAAACCATACTAATAAATGATAAAAATGCTGGGATAGACAACTAGACACAAGCTAGTCGGCTGATTGAGTTCTAAAACTGTGTCATCCTAAATAAACTAGGAAAGCTAATGAGGAAAAGACATTTGTTATATACGGTTCATAGTAGTAAGTAATTCTGAATCTTTCAAAAGTATCACTAGCGTGCACACTATAAACACGGAATGAAGCAAATAATGCAACATTACAGCCTATGGACTGTCCAGCTCAGAACATCTAGCACCAAAAGTTCGAAACCATGAATGAAAAGTCAACAATATTAAAATCTTCAAGCCTTGCTTTAAATAGATACGATTAATTATCATAATTCAGAAAAAAAAAAAAAAAAAAAAAAAAAAAAAAAAAAAAAAAAAAAAAAAAAAAAAAAAAAAAAAAAAAAAAAAAAAAAAAAAAAAAAAAAAAAAAAAAAAAAAAAAAAAAAAAAAAAAAAAAAAAAAAAAAAAAAAAAAAAAAAAAAAAAAAAAAAAAAAAAAAAAAAAAAAAAAAAAAAAAAAAAAAAAAAAAAAAAAAAAAAAAAAAAAAAAAAAAAAAAAAAAAAAAAAAAAAAAAAAAAAAAAAAAAAAAAAAAAAAAAAAAAAAAAAAAAAAAAAAAAAAAAAAAAAAAAAAAAAAAAAAAAAAAAAAAAAAAAAAAAAAAAAAAAAAAAAAAAAAAAAAAAAAAAAAAAAAAAAAAAAAAAAAAAAAAAAAAAAAAAAAAAAAAAAAAAAAAAAAAAAAAAAAAAAGAAAAAAAAAGCTCCAACAAACAATCTTTTTTTCTGACAATTTTTGAAACTCTTCCTATTGGTTAATAAACAGAATTATACAATATAAACGACAGAAGCCCGAAATCACTGCATCTTTAAATAATTCCTTTTTCCCAGTTTTAGCAAACCGAAATAACTATAGCGAATTATTCATATATGCCTATTGCCTATAACAATTATTGCCGCCACGCACAAAAAGCTAAATTAAAAATATCAGCGATATCGCTCTCCAATTCACCTCGTTTTTTTTTTTCTGTTCTAAACCCAACAAGCAGAGCCAGAATTATGAAATCAGGCTAGAGAAAGGGTAAATAAATTCCAAAAAGTCAATAGATCTATGCCACTTCGCCTGAAAAGCAATGCTGCTACCCAGAAACCCAAAAACGAAAAAGGGAATCAACGAGAACCCACCTTTGTACTTAGAATCGGCGTGCAGATCCTTCTGATCTGAATACCGATCAAATGGAGGCAACCAAAAAAGAGCAGAGAGAAATACAGCAGCAGAAAAGAGCAAGATGAAAATGCATCTGACGCCAACGAATTTTCGAATTCCATAACATCTACAACCACAGCAAGAGTCCACATTATCCTCGGGATCATCGGAGGGCACACCGGAAGGCAAAGAATGCTCTTCGTCGGTCTTTCCCATGGGGAAGAATGCAGGTGAAGTAAATTAGGGTCCATCATCGCCGGTTTGGTGAAGTTTGGAAGAACTAGGTGCACCCATTGTGGCTTCAAGAGTGAGAAAAGTGTGAGGGAAAAATGAAATTTGAGTTTGCGTGTGTGTAATTTTTAATTTATATGTGACGGATAAAAAATTATTAATTTTAGGGTTCGAAAGAAGGTGGACTGTGAAGCAACTTCTGCAGCAAATGACGACTCTAGTCCTTTTCTCGGAGAAGATGATGCCTTATCTGTTTTTTATTATTTATTTATTTATTTATTTATTCTTTATATTTTAAAAGAGCAGTAAAAGGCAAGGCTCGAGCAAGTATTTGCAATTGCCAGATCATATTCTTACAAACAAGATATCAACGTTTCACCAGAAAAACAAAAAAAAACAAAAAAACATTTTGAAGTTTCTTTTCTTTTTTTGGGCCTAAATTTTGAAGTTTCTTATTTCTTCTATTCGAAAATTGCTATACATATAGCAAAATTTCAAAAGGAAAATTGAGGTACTCTAGGCCAGGCTTAGTCCTCGTAGGGCCAACATAGGATTTATCCCAAATTTAAGGAAATGGATCATCTGTGGTTATTCTCTACTTTTCTTTCTTTTGGAATCTCGACCATTCATTTTGATCTCACGGTCCAGTTTTGCACCCTTTGCTTTTGTTGAAAAATCTTAAAAGCCCATTCACTCTTATCAAATATCAAAGTGCAAGATTTAGAAGACTAAAAGCTATTTCCAACATTTGCTTTCAAATACAATGAGTCAAAATGTATAAAATAAATGAAGAAAAATGATTGGTTTGGTCCTTATACTTTATTTAAAATTTTAATTTAGCCCATATAATTTTACTTTGGCAAAAGTATCATTTTCGTCCCAAAAATTTACATCAATTTTCAATTTTATCCTCAATATTTGTTTACTATCAATTTTATCCTCGAAGTTTCAGACTAAAAAACATGTGAAGTCTCTCATTAATTTATTGAAAAAAATTTGGGAAATGGGTCCTCTTCCGTAGCTATTCTCTACCTTTCAAAAGTATCTAGCCTCTCATGTGAAGTCTCTCATAAATTTAAAAGTTTGTTTACTATCACTTTTATCCTTAAATATTATCGAGTAGACAATTTAATCTTTTAAAATCCAAAACACATAGTTCAATCTCTTAAAATGTTATACATTATACTCGTTAGTCTCTAAATAAATCAAATCATATACTCATTGGTTTATAAAAATAAGTACACAGTTTAGTTATTTCTATGACTATATCATGTATTATGTATTTTAATATTTTATTGTCCAAATTAAATTATTAACTCAATATTTTATATCAAATTGTTAATTTACTCAATATAATTTTATATTTTGGATGTGCAAAATACAGCCCAATCAAAATTAAACAATCAACAAGCACATGACTAGGGATAATCCTCTTACATAATGCTTGTGTGACCTCTTTAGTTTTATCTCTTCAGCCAATTGTTCTTCCCCACTTTCTAAAATTAAGAATATCGTAAGTTTTTCTTTAAATCAAATAAATATGGTTTTAACTTTTCTTTATAAAGCATCTTCTATGCATTCCTTCATGCAATCTGGAGAACCAAGAACAAGTGCATTTTTTAGGGGGTCATCCCGGATCCAATTAAGACTATCCATTGTATTAAATCCCTTTTCAATGCTAATATCCTTGCGATAACCCAGAAGGGTGATGTTCTATTGGGGCCGCAAAAGAGGCGAAAGGATATGTCCTGGCCGATATGTCACATCTCTGCTGTCCAAACGCCAGCAATCATGATTTTGGATTATAAATGTAAGAGGATTGCTACTGTTTATTTTCTGGTTTTTGTGCAGGGTAATTGTACTCTTTTAGGTAAGAGTTCCAATCGTGGTCATTTGGATCGTCATCTGTTTGTCCTCTCGGTGCTTAGAGACATTATTAGTCATCAAGATGGTCTCTTCACTGATAAAGTAATTTTAGCGTCTAATAAGACGGATTCCCTTCAGCAAGGTTTGAATATTAGGTCCGTCAGAGCCTTATTGCTTCCGGTTTCTCAGGACATTATCTCCCTCCTTCCTGCCGGCTATCAGATTCAAAGGCATAATTTGACCCAGAATGACTTATATCTGCGTTTTATGGAGCTGGCTCCTTCTCCTACTATTATGCTAGGTTTAGACTCCTTTATTTCCCTTTAGTTTTTTCTGTTGTTGTTACAAAAAAAAAAAAAAGCATCTTCTATGCATACATGGGAAATTGGGAAAGAAAAGAAACGCATAATTTGACATATGATTTGCCATATTTTTTAAATATTTAAAAATTAAGATTGTTGTTGTTTTAATTTTTGGAGGAAGAGTATGAAATTGATCATTTTGTATAAATGCTTTTAAATAAAACTCCAAATATGAGCAGGGCAATATCTACATTACCTAACTTTACTATTGTGGTCAGGGGTCAGGCCAAAAAAAAAAACTTTACTATTATGGAGATATATATATATACTAGGGGCTTTGCGTGTCCTAACGGGCACGCAAATATGTATGTAAAATAAATAAGAGACTAAATTTTTAACTTAGTAAAGAAAGAGAGACTAAATAGTAAATTTTCTTTTATTTTTAATTTCATAGACTATAGTTTTAAACATGGACCACCAGAAAGGGGTGGAGCCATATAATATAAGATAAGGTAGTAAATCCAATATATTAGATTTTCTCATCAATTACTATTTTCTCATAATGTACATTGTGTATTTGAATTATATTACTATCTAAATATAGTTATCACTGTTTAATATTTTAAAACTGTCACTAGTTATTTGATCAAAATTCCATTTAAGAATTTTACAAATAAATATTTTAAAATTAGTGATGATCTACTAGTTCACCTTTGAGGATTTTACTTAACTCCCAAGTAGATATTTGTAGAGAATATATTGTTTTGCACAATTTTCAAATGGCAAGTTGTGACTATAAAACATTTTTTAATATTAACTCAATGGTGATTATCAAAGATTAAAGAGTGATTGCAATGATGAATAGTGGACATACATTTTTAAGTATTGTGGAGCCTTTTTATACATGAGGGGATATAAATATTATTGAGTTAGTATTTTTCAAATATAGGAATATATACATATAGCAAAATTTCGAAAAGAAAACTGAGGTACTCTAGGCCAAGCTTAGTCCTGATAGGGTCAACATAGGACTTACTGACTATTTTATCCCAAATTTAAACCTGTACTAAGTTGAATTTTTTGACTAAATTGAGATTGGATAGACTGGACCAACCAAATCTTTTATTCATTTTTAATAAATGCATGTGAGGCTTTTCAAAATGTCCATATGGTAGAAGCCATTATAAGTAGATGATTGCATAAAAGAAAAATCTTCTCATGATTTATCAACTATCATTGAAATGACAATAGTTAATTATAAGTTTTAATTATATCAAATGTAATTGCAAATTTTTTTAAAAAAAAGTCTAAAAACTTAATAAGTTAGAAAACATACAAACAAAAAAACGTTGTTATTGCCTTGTAGGACAAAAAATGGCAGCATAATAAACATAAAGTATACCAAAGAAATTTGTTGATTTTAGTTAATTAAAAACATTGGGATTTGATTAATGAAAAATTGATTTTATATTTTTACACCCTGAATTAAATATTCAATTACTAAATTGGCAAAATAGTTTCAAAATGATAAAATATATTTGAGTAAACTAATAAATTGATCTCTGAAATATTATCGAGTAGACAATTCGATCTCATAAAAATTAAAACTAATAGTTCAGTCCCAGAAAATGCTATATAGTGTACTCGTTAGTCGCTGAACAAATCAAACGAATACTCATTATTTTATGAAAATAAGTACAACTTTTATTTATTTTTATGACTTTATTATGTATTTTTATCTTTCAATAACTAAATTATCAACTCAATAATTTTTTAGTGATTGAATTATTAATTGGGAAAAATGCAACAAGACCCCTTAAACTTTGGGTCATTTGGAAGTATGCCCTTAAACTATCAATTTTTGAAAATTAAATCCTTAAACTTTGAAGGTTTAGAAATTAGATCCTTCCATCCATTGTTTACTAACGGTGCTAATTATTATTTGGATAAATTACATTTTGGCTCTGATACCTTTGTGGTATTCTCTGTTAACACTTTGGTACTCTGAGCTTTAATTTCGTTAGAAAATTAACAAAAATTGGCATTTTTGGGGCAATTTTGTAATTTTAACCGTCTTTGGGAGATAAAAGACAATTTTAATGCAGGAAAAAAAGATTGAAATTACTAAAACACTCATAAATATTTAAATATCTTCAAAATAGTCCTTAAAAACACAAAATTTTAGATCTTAATAGGACTAGATTGCAAAATTTTTCCAAAATTGGGACTGTTTTGAAATTCTATCTTTTGTCATATATTTTTTCAAATATTATGTTTTGACCCCAAAAAGTTTTTTTAGTTTTCATTTTAGTCCCTAGATAATATGTATCCAGGGATTTGTTTGTAATTTTCTGAAAATATTAGGGGTCAATATGTATTTTTTGCAAAAGTTGTTATGGTTAAAATTACAACATAGCTCCAAAATTTCCAATTTTTGTTAACTTTCTAACAGAATTAAAACTCAGGGTACCAAAGTGTTAACTGAGAATATCACAAGGTACCAGAATGTCACTTTTTAAACCATAGGGTGTCAAATTAGAATGTGGTCAAATCCACAGGGTACCAAAGTGTAATTTATCCTAATAATAATTAACACCATTAGTGAAAAAATGGATGGAAGAATCTAATTCCTAAACCTTCAAAGTTTAAGGATTTGATTTTCAAAATTGATAGTTTAATAAGGGTCTACTTCCAANGTCAAATTAGAATGTGGTCAAATCCACAGGGTACCAAGTGTAATTTATCCTAATAATAATTAACACCATTAGTGAAAAAATGGATGGAAGAATCTAATTCCTAAACCTTCAAAGTTTAAGGATTTGATTTTCAAAATTGATAGTTTAATAAGGGTCTACTTCCAAATGACACAAAATTCAAGGGATCTTGTTACATTTTTCCCTTATTAATTTAGTTAATATATATATCTATACTATATTATATGTGGGAGGAGCCTTCTGGTCGTCCTCCCACTTATACTAAGATAAAAATATTATATGTAATTAAAATAAGAGAAAATTTACAATTTGGTCTCTTATTTTTTACTGAGTTAACAATTTAGTCCCTTATTTATTTTACATACATATTTTATATGTTGCACATACAAAATACAGCCCAATCAAAATTAAATAATCAAGAATTATGTAAGGAGGGTTATCCCCTAGTCACGTGCTTCTTGATTGTTTAAAAAAAAATTAAACAATCAAGAAGCACGTGGCCGGGGGATAAAATAAAAAATAACTGACTAAAGAGATAAGACTTAAGAGATCACACAAGCATTAGGTAAGGAGGATTAAGTGACTGAAGAGATAAGACTTAAGAGGCCACATAAGCATTACGTAAGGAGGATTAACTGACTAAAGAGGGCCACGCGAGCATTACATAAGGAGGATTATCCCTTGGTCACGTGCTTCTTGATTGTTTAAAACAATCAAGAAGCACGTGACCAAGGGATAATCCTCCTTATGTAATGCTCGCGTGGCTTCTTAAGTCTTATCTCTTCATACAATCAAGAAGCATGTGACTAAGGGATAATTTTCCTTAAACAATCAAGAAGCACGTGACCAAGGGATAATCCTTCTTACGTAATGCTTGCGTGGCTTCTTAAGTCTTATCTCTTCATACAATCAAGAAGCACGTGACCAAGGGATAATCGTCCTTACGTAATGCTTTGTGGTCTCTTAAGTCTTATCTCTTCATACAATCAAGAAACACGTGATCAAGGGATAATTCTCCTTACGTAATGCTTGAGTGGCCTGTTAAGTCTTATCTCTTCATACAATCAAGAAGCACGTGACCAAGGGATAATCCTCCTATGTAATGTTTGCGTGGCCTCTTAAGTCTTATCTCTTCAATAAGTTATTCTTCCCCAATTCCTAAAATTAAGAATAACGTAAGTTTTTCTCTGAATCAAATAAATATGGTTTTAACTTTTTTTTTACAAAGCATTTTCCATGCATACATGGGAAATTGGGAAAGAAAAGAAAGACATACAATTCATGTGAAATGGGACATATTTGCCATATTTTTTAATATTTGAAATTTAAGATTGTTGTTGTTTTAATTTTGGAAAGATAGTATGAAATTGATTGTTTGTATAAATGTTTTTAATTAATAAAACTCCAAATATGAGCAGAGCAATATCTACATTACCCAATTTTACTATTAAACAATCAAGAAGCACATGACCAAGGGATAATCCTCATTACGTAATGCTCGCGTAGCTTCTTAAGTCTTATCTCTTCATACAATCAAGAAGCATGTGACTAAGGGATAATTTTCCTTAAACAATCAAGAAGCACGTGACCAAGGGATAATCCTTCTTACGTAATGCTTGCGTGGCTTCTTAAGTCTTATCTCTTCATACAATCAAGAAGCACGTGACCAAGGGATAATCGTCCTTACGTAATGCTT
>QANZ01016482.1:44553-153018 GCA_003254925.1 Chamaecrista fasciculata
TTTTTTTTTTTTGAAAAGAAAGACCAAACCGGGTCAAAAAAGAGAGATCGGGTTGACCCGAATGACGTCTGGATCCGAGTGAGTGCGTATATAAACCGTTGTGTTAGGGTTTTAGATTGCTCAATCACACCGTACACCGTTTCTCGAGTCTCAACTCATCTTCTACACCGACAGAGCCTTCAACAACATTTCCGACAGCGATGACTGCTCAGTCTCAAGAGGAGCTTCTTGCGGCTCACCTCGAACAGCAAAAGATCCATGTAATTTACTTCCTTTGACTCACACTTGTTCTTACATCTTCGTTGAGTTTTCATTTCTGATTTCGCGTTTTGATGTGTTGATTTCTTGCTACCACTGTGATCGCTGAGATAGTGGGAGCGTCAATTTTGATTTTTTCTGTGGTTCTGGATTCGGCTTTTACCTTCTTGTTATGTTCATCCGTTGAAGGCTGTTTGTGTTTAGGGTTTTGGGATTTAATGCTGTACCAAAATTGGTGGTTGAGCTGCAGTGCTGGTTTCGTTTGATTAAAATATGAGTACAAATTTGAATTCTTTGGGTTCTCTGGGGTTGGGGTTTGTATAATTTATCCCGTGAACTGAACCTTCTGACCAGTATAATTCTTTTAACTGCACACTTGATGGATTACGGAGTTCTTTATCATTCAGGGCTTAAACTTTTGAATGATTTTTTTTTAGGAGGATGAGCCTGTAGTCGAGGACGAAGATGATGACGACGAGGAAGATGATGAGGACGATGACGGTGATGAAAATGCTGAAGGTAAGTTTGCTCACATATGATTAATTGAATCATACTCGATTTTCCTGGTTGCGTTTGCAAAGGCTGTGTAGTGAGTAGGGCTTCTTCAATTGTGGTCCCTAAACTTCTACATCATTGAGATTTAGGAGGCTTGCAAATTCTGTTTAATGAATACTGTTCTAGTTATTTTCTTTTGTTTGGGGCCATCTTCTACAAGGCCAGGGTCATGATCTGCGGAGGTATGGAGTCTTTACAATATATAATAAATTATAGCTCATATCTTGGTCTATCCAGTGGTTAGAGTTTGGAGATAGTAATCACCATTAAATGTTCTTATATTGGATCGTCTTATTTCCTAACTACAAACCTAAATGACTCTGGAATTTCATTCTACTTATGCATACTGCAATTTTTACTGATATGCCATATGAGACCAGAGTTGAGAGTTGTAATAAATAGCCCCAATGATATAGGTTGGCTGAAACTCCAAACTGATTGTTTTGTGAGCCTTGTTTCTGAATGACTGAGTTATGCAGTTCACTATCTCACCAGAACTTGTGTTGTATGGTAGGACAAGAAGGCGATGGAAGTGGTAGGTCCAAGCAGACCCGAAGCGAAAAGAAAAGTCGCAAGGCTATGCTGAAACTTGGAATGAAGCCAGTCACTGGTGTTAGCCGTGTGACAGTGAAAAAGAGCAAGAACGTAAGTATATGACATACTTTCGTTAGTTCTCCTTTCTGTCTTTCCTTTTTGTTCTCCATTTGGGTATTGATTATAAAATTTGATCTCTGGACCTGTGTTTAGATTCTGTTCGTCATCTCAAAACCGGACGTCTTCAAGAGCCCAACTTCTGATACATACATTATATTTGGGGAAGCTAAGATTGAAGACTTGAGCTCGCAGCTGCAAACTCAGGCTGCAGAGCAGTTCAAAGCTCCTAACTTGACTAATGCAGGACTGAAGCCTGAATCCTCAACAATGGCTCAGGATGATGACGACGTGGATGAGACTGATGTAGATCCCAAGGACATTGAGTTGGTGCAGACACAAGCTGGAGTGTCAAGATCAAGGGCTGTCAAAGCCCTCAAAGCTGCAAATGGCGACATCGTTGCTGCCATTATGGAGCTTACTACTTGATGGGCGGATTTAGTAGAAGTTTAGATCGGGGAATGTGGAGCTATTTTCTTGTTGATTTAAAAATTCCCCCCCTCTGGATTTGAGATAGCAGCAGCCGGTTTTGCAACATTTACCTTTGGTTTTAATTTTATTTCTATAGTTGCGTCTTGTATGAAAGGAAAACATTGAAACTCATTAGCTGCAACTGCTAGTGCTTGTTTTTTGGGATAAATGGCTGTCATTATTAGCTCCATTGATTGGTAAAGAGTTGCATTGTTAGACATTTTGGGATGTGTTTGGTTGATTGGTTCTCGTGTTTTCATGCAAACATCAGAAAAGGATCCTGTTGGGATTGAATTACCTGTTCGCTGTTGTGCAGTTGTGGTCCACAATTGCTTAGATCACTACTTACCATGTCTCACCCATCTGCATGATCATTTTGGTCATGCAAATATTGGTCTTTTTGTGGGGTAACTGAGGTGGCCAAACTTCAGATTTTCATTTATTTTTCCCTCTTTTTTTTTATGGTATGCATGGGTTAGTTGTTAACTCTTAGAGGCTCAGAGTCAGAGTTTTGATCATTACGAATCATCTATGTTAGGGATCCTATGTTTCCTCACTAGAGTGAAAATTAGGACGCTATCTAGTCTCATCATTCCAAGTTTTTAGCGCCTGTCACTGTTAAGTGGGTTCAAAAATGGGGGTCAAACGTCTAGTTCTATGAGTTGACCATCTCCGAACCTGTTGTAGCACCATAGTTATTAATTGATAGGTGTGACGGAAGATGTTTAGGTCTAATTCACTTTTACACATAAAAAGATTACCCCAAGTAAAATACATGTACATATAGGGTGATAATATGTGAAATTACGCTCTAAATATGTTTCATGATTTGGAAAAAGAAAAAAACAATTCAACTCGACATCAACATCAACATCAAAAATTAGGATCAATTTTTTTTTTCTTTTTCATTTTTTATAGCCTTTCAGTCACGTCTGGTCGACAGATAAGTCATTTCAGCGGGATGAGAAATTGGGTGAGAAATTGCGATAACTTTCTTATATTCTCATTTTTATTTTGGGTTAGTTTATTTACGTATTCATGGGGGCTACAGATTGCTTCTCCACCAGTTCAGGAATTGGAATACCTCATCCTACTGCCTTATAAATTTCTTACTCAACGATGTTATGATGTTCGTTCTGAGCTTGCTTGCATCATGTTCAACTCTTCAAAATTTCCTCCAAATTAATTTTCATACACCAGTCATTAGTGATTTAGTGTATCGAGACCATCCATGAGATTTTCTCGATTTGGGCCCCCATTACAAACTTTTCATTTTCACTTAATTGTAAGAGATTCATTTTTAATGACTACCGAAAGCAAAATCAAGGTAATTACAATACGAAGTTTATATATATATATAGAGAGAGAGATATGGATATTTTTTAATTTGTGGCAAGGATGCTGACGGAAATGAATTCTCTAAATTTGTTTGGAAAAATTAATAGTATTTATTCAACTACATAAAATGAATGTTCTTTATATCTTTTCTTTTTTCTAAAGTTTACACTAACCAAATCTGTACATGAGTAGGAGCATGATAATCGTGTTTAGATTTCAGCATGTGAGTTCACCCAGAAAATCTTCGTCAAATCTCTTTATACTTTCTCTTACACACCTCTATTTTATTAACAAATCTTATAAAACATATCAAAAAATTATATTAATGATTTAGGACCAAAGATTTATTTGAAACCAAGGAAGTTTTTTTTTCCACTTTTAATCTTTATGAAAAATAGTTCTATTTGAGGTATTGTTAAACATTAAACACAAGCTCAAATTTTGAGCTTGGTCACTTTGTAATAGAGTAATTTTTTTGTGATGGCTAAAACTTATTACTAAGTTATCCATTTTATGATTTAAGAGCGAGCTATTTTTTGTTTGAGCCAAATGTCTCATAATGGTCAGGCCAAAAAGAAAATGTCTCATAATAGAGTAAAATTCTTTTCGCAAAAGTGTCTTTAATAAAACTTAAATTTTTAGACTTGATTATACGATATTACGATCCAGACTATTACTATATTGAGTATATCTGTATATTATAATCAATTACTTTCATTTATGTGAGTTTTCAATTCAGCTTTTCTATTACTGTTATTATTATAAATTGGTTTGATATGATTTTATAAACAAACTACTAAAATAATTTGTAACTTCAAACTCGTCATAAAAATAACAAAAATATAAAATTTACCGGCTTATCATGTAATGAGTAATACATTTTTTATATTATCTTGGTTAACGATCCTAATTAAAGAGAAAAACAACTTAAGACATAACTTCATACTCATGTTGAAGTTCCACATTGTATGGTTAAAGGGTCTTATAGCTTTCTATATATATAATGAGGGAACCATTTTCCTGTTAGAGCTTTTTTGGGGGTGAGTTAGATCTTTTTACATATTATCAGAGTTAGGTTTGGCATGTGAAATAGATGAACCTTACAGTAGGCTGTTTTGAGAATAACCCGTTGGCTTCACGCTCCTATTGTCGAGCGTGAGAGGGCGTTTTAAAGTCTCACATTGCTTGGTTTGAAAGGTCTTATAACTCTATATAATGAGATAGCTGTCTCATTGAAAACTCTTTTGGAATGAGTTAGATTTTTCTACACTCATCTCGTTAAAATTTAAAACGAAAGAAAAATAATCTAATTTAAACATTGAAACCAAAAAATTAAAATCTACGAAAATATATAAAACAAATGTTTTACAATAAGAATAAAAAAAAATAAAAGGGTAAGTTAAAACTCATCCAAACATAACAAAAATTAGAGTATCTCTAATTTTGAAATAGAGGCAGTCCAATAGTTTAGTAGACCAAAGGAGATTTGATGAACCGTGGTTAGGTTGTTTATGTAGTCTAGTCTAGTGCGTTCACTATACTCTCAAACTAAAGGTGACGCGTGTCTTCTCCCTCCCCGAAACAACGCGGTTTCTTCTCCTTCACCGCCCTATTTATTACCTCCTTTCTCTCTAAAGTCTAATCTCTATCTTCTTTCATTCTCTCTATATTCCTCTCCTACTAACTCATCATACTCATATCCAAATCCTCACTTCACCTTCTCTTCTCTATCTTCATCTTTCCAATGATAATCCCTTCCCTTTGATTCCATTTCCCTCCTACCTTATTTCAAATTTCCCCCAAATTTGAAATGGCATCTTCCGATAACTTAGCCGCCGTAGAGCCCTGGAGTTTCCGACCTACCTTCGCCGATTCATGGTTCTCAGACACACTCGCTCGCGACGCCGAAGCCTTCACTAAGGCCCTCCAGAAATCCCTCTCCGCCGCCGACTCCCCATTTACGACGCCTTCCTCCGCCGTCTCCAGCCTCTCCGGTTCCGACCACGAAACGCCGCATCCCAAACGGCAAACAACCACTCCCACCGGTAGGGTTTCGAAGCGGAAATCGCGCGCCTCCAAGAAGTCGCTTACGACGTTCATCGCGGCGGACCCGGCGAATTTCCGTCAAATGGTGCAACAGGTCACCGGCGCAAGACTCGACAGCTCGCAGATTCCGATGCCGCCGATCCTGAAGCCGGAGCCACAGAGAGCCGGTGGCCGGTTGCTGCCGTCGTCGGCGTGCGGCGGCGGAATCTTGTTGCCGACGCTGGACACGTCAGCGTCGTTGCTGGATCAACTGGTGGGCCCCAGTTCGGCGGATATTTCTGGGCCGGGCCCACTTGGTTTCGATGCTGGTGGTCTTGCAAGTACTACTGCAATACCAACCTTGGATTTTGACACAACTTTTCCGAGCTTTCCCACTCTAGATTCTTGGAAAGCTCTGTGAGAGACTGTGACATTTTCATTTATTATTATTATTATTAGTTTAGCCCCCCCATTTCCCTTCGTTTCTTTCATTTTCACCCTTGCCAGCTTTCCTAGTGTAGACTGTAGTATAGCGGTGCTCTTTCTTTTTCCGATATGAGGAGGGATGTGCTTGTAAATTACTAAATTTGGGAAGGGGAATTAATTCTTGTTGTAGACTTTTAGTGCTTAATTCTACTAATGTTTGTTTGTACTTGAGATATTTTAATTTTGAACTAATTAATGCATCTCTTGTATATGTATTTATGTGGTATCTTTTGGCACATTTGCTTACTCCATCTCCTTCTCTATTACATTCTGCAATGTTGCCAATGCACTCAAGTTTTGATAACGTGGACTGTGGAAGAAGATGATTAATGCAGATTGTGTTCGAGTGCCAATATTGCCCCTACCTTTTCTTGCTCAAAGTCGTTGGGCATTTCAGATGCTTTTGTCTCCATGCACATGAAGATTTATCCTACCCCACCAAAAGCTGGGGTTCACTGTTTCAAGGGTAGTTTAGACAATTACATCAATAACGCGTTTCACTTTCCAATTCCTAAAAANTTGAACGCACAAAAGTTTATTAATTTCCACTCCACAACTTGATATTAATATAACTTAACGGCAAGAAACAGTTTCCTTAAGTCAACAGGATTAAAAAATAAATAAATAAGAAACCGTCGTCTACTTTGTGATAGGTGTGGGAATAGTTTGACTTGAGTCTTGAGATGTCGTCGACTCAAATTAATAAATATAGATACTGATATGGAAAAATTAATTTTTTTTTATTTTTTTATTTTTCAAGGTATCCTGATAAACTAATAACTAATTTTTCGTAGATATGTACTCTAAATACTTTTATTATCAATTTATTTTGCGTATATAATGATAATAAATATTTTGTTAAATCTCATTTTGGTCAAGTTATACATTTTTAAAAGTCCACTATCTCTTTTATTAACATAGTCCCATAAATCTAAATTAGATTCCCCCAAAACAATACACCGAACTCCAACATTAAATTTTCAGTAGGAATATAGAACTGCCGAAATCTAAACTTAATTTCATAGACTATAGTTTTAAACATGGACGACCAGAAAGGGGTGGAGCCATATAATATAAGATATATATATACTAGGGGCTTTGCGTGCCCTAACAGGCACACAACTATTAGAGATCAAAATAAAATTGATCGTAAACAANACAAAGCCCCATACATATATTAATACTAAGGGCTTTGCGTGCCCTATATTAGAGATCAAAATAAATTTGATCGTAAACATTATGGACCCAAGTGAGGTTTTGGCCTTAAAAAAATAAATTTCCACATTATAGAGAAAGATAGGGAGAGAGAGGGGCATAACCCATGTTCTCAACCCACTTTCTGATTTTTTATTTAATTTATAATTATAATATGAACAATTATGTATTTTTTAATTGATTGATTAAAGTTTAGCCTAAAGTTAATAAAGAAGGACGACCAGAAAGGGGTGCAGCCATATAATATAAGATATACTATTATATATGTCTGAGGAATTTTCTGGTAATCGGTCTTTTAAAACTATAGTATTAAATAAATTATTTTAAACATAATATATGAAAATAAATTAAAAAAATAAAATCAACACACGTTTCTCCTCCCCACCATGCACGTTCATGTAAATTAAAAAAAAAGACAAAACACCCTTTCATGCCCCTAACGTTTGCAGTGTTTTTCAGTTATGCCCCTAACGTTTCATTTTGTTCAGACATGCCCTCAATGTGCAACCAACGTTTCAATTATGCCTTCAATTTTGACTCAATGCACATGTGGCAATTTTTTTGCTTATGTGTCATTTTTTTTGTCTGACTTGATTACGTGGCATCATGACTGGCCATTCTTATTTTTTTTTTCCACCTTGGCATGATGAATGGATTTACATTTTTGAACATAAAAATTGAGTAAAATAGCAAATCAGTGCCTGGATTTACATTTTTCATCATCTTCATTCATTTTAGTCCCAAATTCTCAAAATAAAATTGTAAAGTGTCCCGAAACTCTTCCAAACATTCCAATTTAGTCCTTAAAAGTATTAAAAACACTAAAACCTAAACCCTAAAACCCAAACTATAAACCCTAAACCCTAAACCCTAAAACATAAACCCTAAAAAATCTAATTTGAGCAATTAGGTCACTCACCCATTCTTATCCCATTATTCTCTATTCCCCCTCTTTTTCATCATCTTCATTTTTTTTAGTCTCAAATCCTCAAAATAAAATTGCAAAGTGTCTCCAAATTCTTCCAAATATTCCAATTTATACTGAAGAAGCTTAGTTCTTAGTCGAAACAAACCCCATGATTGCTTAGAGAAATGGGGCACGCATTGAAGTTCATCAACCTGGGTAAATCTGCTTTCATTTATACTGAAGAAGGATATGATACCTCGTCTAATGGATTTCCCATATTTAGAACCAATTTTTGAGGTGTTCCAGTTAGAGGAGGTCAAATTTAGCTCGAATCCGCAAGCACCACAACTGCCAAAGAGGGAAAAAGAAGATATTGTAATTGCGGTGAAAAAGAAAAAAGAAACAGAGAACAAAAGAAGACATGATCAGAGATTTTGTTGCATGTCTGATCTGGGTACGGATGGCTTCTTTACTTTGAAAGGGGAATAGAATGGAATCATTATATTCTTCCTATTTTTAGACGAAGAGTCTCAAACTAAAACACACCCAATAATGTGTCATGAGAAAAAAGGGACAAATAAGTGCTGGGCAGAAGCGAGTTTGTTTTCCAATTTAGGGGTTTATGGTTTAAAGGTTTAGGGTTTAGGTTTAGGGTTTTGAGGTTTAGGATTTTTGGGTTTTTAATATGTATAATGACTAAATTGGAATATTTGGAAGAATTTGGGGACACTTTGCAATTTTATTTTGAGGATTTGGGACTAAAAAGAATGAAGATGATGAAAAAGAGAGGGAATAGAGAATAATGGAATAAGAATGGGTGAGAGACCTAATTGCTCAAATTAGATTTTTTAGGGTTTATGTTTTAGGGTTTAGGGTTTATAGTTTGGGTTTTAGGGTTTAGGTTTTAGTGTTTTTAATACTTTTAAGGACTAAATTGGAATGTTTGGAAGGGTTTCGGGACACTTTACAATTTTATTTTGAGGATTTGGGACTAAAAAAATCTAAAATTTCCTCATGTTTATGGAGAATTCAACAACCATATAGAAATTAGACCTAAGATTCCAAATGTATTTATAAACACGACAACTAATTATGCCATGTTTGGGACCTAGTCTCCCTATCTAATATCTATATCATTAGTCATCACACTATTTTCACTATATTATCACACTATTTAATATTTATTTATATTTATATAATGTGATTAATTTCAGAGGAAAAATTAGAATTTTTCTCTTAAAATGGGATTAGCACAGATTCAATGCAACTTTAACCACTCGGTTTCTTTTAGATTATTCCCGCCGCCATGCATGTTTTGTAATTTTTCTTGCTGGATTAGTTTCTTAATTAAGACATAAATAGTAATAAAAACCACGCTTTAATTTCGCGTTATGAGATAGAGACATTAATTCAAATTTTTATCCTTTTAAAGAAAAATGTATACTTAATTTTCCACTCATTACATTCACACCGTGTCGGTTCGGCGGTTCCTTCCCTCCCAATAATTATATAAGATATTATATAGTATTAAGTTTATTTTGGATAACCAAAAAAATTTAGATAAAGTTTTTTTATATATTTTTATAATATTTTTTTAAAATATAAATTTGATTTATTATTTTTTATAGAAAATAAAAATATATATTAAATAAAAGTCAAGCGACACTTACAAACGGTCAAATAAGATGAATCAGAAGAATAGGACGTAAATATTGTTGAACTATTAGACGAATTGAGCTCATAAATTATTACTATAAGGAATATTGATCCAATACAAATGAAATTCTGAGGATGAAAAACATCACTATATGTGTCGTCAACAAGAAACTTACAATTAGACTCCTTGTTTAGCAAAATCAAAATCATTTTCACGTATAGCCACCAACTTCACTACAAGATATAATACCAATAGCAAAATCTGAGGAACTGAAAGAAATGAAAACTGAAAACAATAATCAACCAAACGAAATACCAAAAAAACACCACCAATAATGGAGGACATAATTAAATTTGAAAAACAACCATCAAAGGTGACTAAACCCAAATATGAATTTATTTAAGATGGGGGATAAACAAAAAGATTTGCTATTAAAATTAGAGAGGAGGAACGAATAAAAGGCTACCGTTGCAAAGCAGCAATAACCCTAAAACATTGAAGAAGAAAGAGCCAACTTGCAGGAGAGGGAAGAAGAGAGGGCGTTTTTATAAATTATTAAATTTATAACTTTAGACTATTAGTTCATATTTTTTTTATAATTAATCTTTGAAAAAAGTGAATTAATATTCTCTTTTTATTTTAATTAGTCAAAAATAAAATTTTTGTCATGGATTAAATGTTAACCGAAGAATCTTAAAGATATAAAAAAATTTATTTAAATTTTGTCCTTTTGATAAATCTATATTTATGTAATATCATATATCACTAACCTCTTCTAGTTATTTATATCTAAAATTATATATAAAATAAAATTTCATGTAAAACTTATCTATTTTAATATTTGTCGTATGTTCTATTTTTAAGACAAACTTCATCACCTTTGTAACCACACTTTAGTCTTTACCCATAATTTTAAGATTCACTACATCTGCCATTATTTAATAGTTTATTTTTTTAATTATTTANAAAAAATTGATTTATATTCTAAAATTTATGGATATGTGTCGTGTCGGTGTTGTACGGGTGTCGGACACTGACACGTGTCTGACACGGTGACACGCCTTTAAAATGAAGTGTCCATGCTTCCTAGCGTGTAGCGTTACAGGGCGGGCGCCATCGGATTGGAGAACGTGGGACTGACTAAGTCCGTGGCCCATGATCTCCATCAGCGAGAGTGGCGGAGACCGAGAATTGCGGAGCAAGAAAATCGTGGGTGATTGTGTGTCATATTAGGGGCGAGCGCCATATCACTGGTTCTGATCCATGGTTGCCCCAAAATGCGTGGAGGTGCACTTGACTGGTTCAAGTGCGCCCCTAAGAGTTCGGGAAGGGGAAGAGGCCTTGAGCGAAGGGTTATTAGGTGATTGTGTGTCATATTAGGAGACCGAGAATTGCGGAGCAAGAAAATCATGGGTGATTGTGTGTCATATTAGGGGCGAGCACCATATCACTGGTTCTGATCCATGGTTGCCCCAAAATGCGTGGAGGTGCACTTGACTGGTTCAAGTGCGCCCCTAAGAGTTCGGGAAGGGGAAGAGGCCTTGAGCGAAGGGTTATTAGGCGTACGCCCAAATAGTGATATATAAGGTATAAAATTTTTTAATCATTAAATGTGACGTGTTATTTGTATTTTTAGTGTGTATCTTTTTTGGATGATTTATTTTCCTGTGTTTGAGGTCTGCAAGTTTGTACAGAAATACGTGTGATCTGACACCGTCCATCTCATTAAATGTTGATCCGAACTTGTCAACGAATGGCGTTGATTGATTGGTTTACAACACTTGCTTTTCTTCTTCAGACAATTATAGAAGCCGACCCCAATTAATAGATGGACTGGACATCCCACGTGTATAAATTAGCCAAGTCAATACAGAATAAAACCCTCATCCAATGGAATCTTTGTAGTAGAACAAGAATCAATCTTATTAATGTTTTAAATATATTAATCACAAATAATATTACGTATTCAAAAAATAATTTAGTGAATATTATATNCGTACGCCTAAACGTCCCTCGCACCGGGCCTCTTCTCCCCTCCACACCTTGCGAGGCGCCCCCGAGCCAATCGGGCGCCCTTTGCACATTTGGGGGCGGCCGTGGTCCATCCAAGGTCTTGCCGCGCGCCCCCCAAATAACACGTAGTCNACCAAAAAAAAAAAGGTCAAAGTCTCAAATTGATCCCTTAGATTTCAAATTGGTCATTTATTTTTCATTTGTTTAAGATTAGTCTTACATATTTCCACATTGTTTCAAAATGGTTTAAAAAAATATTGAATGTGGTCATATTTATCTCATTTTAACCTCAAATTTGACGCATATAGAATTACAAGTTTTTTTTAACGAGTACTTTGAGATCATCAATATACAAGATCAAATGGAATTCTAAAAGTGGATAATTCGTTCCACGATTAAACAAGTGAAATTATTTATCTCTCTTTATTTGAAGTATGAATGTGATGAGTTTAAAATTATGTATTAATTATTGAAAAGTTCTTTCTCTTTCTTTCCGATTAAGATTACTAGTAAATGAGATTAAATGACTTTTCAAAAATCGATTTTGGAACCAATTGAAATAATACGAAAATATGTAAGACTAATTTAAAATAAATGAAAAATAATAGATCAATTTGGAATCTGCCCCCATATATAAAGGATCAATTTGAGATTGTGGCTAAAAATAATATTTCAATCTTGGAAAATTCCAACATTCTAATCAAAACTTAAAAAATAAAAGGTAAATTACACAATAGGGACCTGTGGTTTGGCCCATTTTCAGATAGAGTCCGTGTGGTTTAAAAAGTGTCAGAGAGGCTCCCTGTGGTTTGCTCCGTTAACAAAAAGGATCCTGAGGTATATTTCTGTCCAAAATTTGACGGAAATTTTGGCTAAAATATTATTTTAAGACCCTAACTATTAATTTTTATGCGTTCGAATCCCTATTATGCAATTTGAAAGAAACAAAATTAGGTGAGGAGAATTATGCAATTTGAGCAAAATTAATTCCCTTTCAACAAAATCACAATCCCACGCTCCTCCCCATCTCCATCTCCATCTCCATCTCCACCTTCATCTTCTTCAAACAACACCATTTTTATGAACTAAAAACACAACAAATCGACACTGAATAGTAGAATCAAAAGAAGATATTCATCACAGGGTAATGAACAAGGATAGTACAAATCTCTTAGTACATGGATCTGACAACATTTTGCATTCTATGCTACATTTAAAAAAAAACTTCGCAAATTATTTTAGCATCATTCAAGTTCTTTATGCAAAATATCATATAAGAGTTTCCCTCCAACAATGGATTAATATTGCTTGAATGACTGAGTCAAGCACATGATACAGCCTAACCAGAATTTCTGTCACACCCAAAACCCGACTGCAGAAACTTCGTTCGTTTCAGATGGCTAACATCACCCCTGTTTTTACAACCCACTATCCAATTTTTCCCTTCAAGTGTTCTTTCTCAATTCTCAGTTCACACTGAATGCTTTGCTGAAAATCTCAGATCCTTCATCTCCCTTTCAATCTACTCAAAATCTGACTTTAACACCGAGGTTAATCTTAATCTTACACCAAGCAGAAATCGCAGATTTCTTGATTCAACTATAGCGGCGGACGAATGCAACAATCCCATGTGATTTCTACAAAAATAACCGATTATCTAACCCGAAGTGCTCTGAAATCTACAACCTAGATGCTCGTTTGATCAGATCTAGTTCGTTTTCGAATGGGTCACTTGAATTTGCCGGCCTCCAAGCGAAACCCTCGCCAATGGCGGCTATTGAACCTCATATCGGCGTTCTTCTTCGAATGGGTCACTTGATAAGAACCACGACATGTGTCGATTTGTTGTGTTTTGATTCTGGTTTTTAGTTCATTATTTGGTGTTGTTTGAAGAAGATGAAGGTGGAGATGGAGATGGGGAGGAAGACCGAACTATGCGTGGGATTGTGATTTTGTGAGGGAATTAATTTTGCTCAAATTGCATAATACTCCTCTCCTAATTTTGTTTCTTTCAAATTGTATAATAAGGAGTCAAACGTATAAAAATCAATAGTTAAGGTCTTAAAATAGTATTTTAGCCAAGATTTTTGTCAAATTTTGGACGAAAATATATCTCAGGACCCTTTTTGTTAACGGAGCAAACCACATGGACATTATCTGACACTTTTCAAACCACAGGACTCTATTTAAAAATGGGTCAAACCACATAGCTCTTCTATGTAATTTAAAAAAAAAAAAAACAATATTAAGAGAGAGAGAATGTAGGTAAAGAAAGCAGAGGAGTAGGAGGTTGTTACTTGTTGTTGACCCAAGTTGTCGTATTTGCATGCTGCCTTTACGCATGTGGGCCCCATAGGATGACGTGTCTTCTGCTTTTAGTCATTCTCAAATGTGTCACTCTCGGTCTAACGGAGCTTTTGTTTTTGCTGTTACTTTAGTATTTTACGGTTATGCCCTCTCTTCATGACGCCATGCTCGCGTCATCCACACCTCATCAACAAACTCAAAAAAGGTTATTATTACTTATTACTTATTAGATTAAAGTAGAAATTGTGCTATATTATTATTTATTAGCGATCTCAAAAAAACAAAAAAAAAAAACAAAAGAACTATATCATTAGCAGGGGTATTCGTAGGTAAAGTACTAATAATTGTACTTCTAACATGTACCTTTAGCGTATGTTAAAATTTCTTTTGATTGGTTAAGTGAGTTTTCAAACATTAAAAATTATCTTTTAACTAAATTTTCATAAATTTCAAGATATGAGATGCTCTACTAACCAATCAGAATAAATTTTAACATTACCCTAAGAACACATATTAGATAAATCCAAAATATTATGATCTCCAAACTTGATCCAGACATGAGTAGGTGTTAACATTAATTCTTATCTCTGCATTTATGGAATAGTTTAATTCTCATATCTAAATTCAGATTTAGAAAAAGTATAAAATAAATTATTTTATTAATATAAAATTTATTTTTATCAATTTTTTCATATTTATAACTATTAAAAATAATAAAAAAAATCATATATAAGAATGTGTTAAAATGTTTCAATATGCATAAAATATTTAATATTTTATTGTTATAACTTAATATTTTTTCAATAAATAAAGTTTTAAATTATTATATTTTTATTTATAAAAATAAATATTTATTATTATAAATAATCTAAATAAGATATTACTGTATTCAAACTCGAAAAGACTCGTTGATATTAGATATAGACGCATACTCATATTCATAAAGTAAAATTTGAGAGTATTTGTTAAATATGAATGTTTTAATCATCTCTAATTATTTTTAATTTTCGATGCATAAGTTAATATCACATTATTACCTCAATAATTTGCATTTTCCAGTGAATCACATGAGTTTTAGCTGATGATTTCTTACTTTCTTTGGAAATTACAATAGAAATAGATTTATATGGTAAATAAGAAATGTATTATGTAATTCCATGAATTTCTAAAAAAAAAATGTATTAAAATATAATCACACACTGTTTTTGTTATCTAAGGATTTTCAAAGCAACACCCATTGTGATACCTGAACCTGATAGTTGACGTACCTAGGGAGTTTATCGATTCAGTTTAAATTGATTTTTACATAATTCATGTCACGATTTAATTAACTGGGTCACAAAAAAGCTTAATTAATTAATTTAACATAAGTAGTTAGATTCGAAACATATTGATGTAGTTTTAATAATTTTTATAATCTAAAATTTCTCATTTAAATACTTTAAATTGTGAAAAGCAATATTTCAAATATTTCATCACAACCAAGATCACAAAAAATAGTTAGAGAAAAAAAATTAAAAAAAATCAAATTTATTATGTGGTAGAAAATAGTCAAATACAAAGACTATAAATTAAGATTTGACTTTGTTTTGGAATCAAAGCTTCATGGTGATTTGGTGAAAGACTACAGATTACAAAGATTTATTTAAAAAAAGTCCATTAATTTGACTAAGATTATTCTAATAATATTGATTGGATGAAATCACTTGGAATCCAATAACATTGACTTGAACAACCCTAAAAAAGACTGATAGGATGGGATGTTTTTGTTTTTGGCCAAATATTGGATGGGATTTTGTAAAACACAAATCACAATTATTTTATGGATGCTCATATTTTGATTAAATGCATGACTGTCTCAGAACTTTTGTTTTTGTGCACATTCTTTTAATTCACTAACTGGATTTTCTTTTAATCATGCAAATAACAGGAATCTTGCATATATCTAAGAGCAGACACTGTATTAAGTCCTACATGCGGATGGCCAGTCTGGGTTCACATAAATTACCATAACAATCTACAAAACTAGGATGCAAAAACAGTTCCTGCAGCCTCCTGGCAAATTCCTTGTTTGAACAATTCTGAAGAAACAAAGATCAAACATACATAAAATAATTAATAAAGTCCAACAATAGGGAAGATTATGACGTAATTAGCATGCTCAGGTTCAAGGTAATTTATCAATCTGAATAGCCTTTAGACATCTGATTGAAACTAAACTCTAGTGGCATTGAAGATTGAAGAACCGAGAGATGGGTTTTAAAGTGGCTCTTTAATACATTCCAGTTTAATGTGAATCAGTGAATGAATAAACCCTTTGTACAAGTTATGCATAACTTACGATTCTTGACTACAACAAACTCTCGGTTTGTGGATTTTTAAATTTTGTCATTTGTTGAAAAGGTCATAGGGGTTCCCATGAGTTTTCATAGTAATGAATTAGAGTAATAGTTTTCAATTATTCAAGCAGATCAATGTTTGAGAATAATTGTTCTGCTATTATTTCAGAGGGCAAAAATGGCTTGTATGTGCAATTAATGCACAAGCGACAAGCGAAGCTCAAAAAGATGAGTTAAAAAAATCCTTCCTTCTAGCCTTGTAAACTTACTTAGATGAATTTTTATGATAATCCGCCAGCTCTAGCTGATTGCTTCTGTTACAGTAATGAAGCTAGTTGAAATAAAGTGTTATGCATTCCCAGTATATACTATATAATTAAAAGGCATACCTATTTTTGAAGAACTTCTTTATGTGCCTTATATGAGAGAATAACATTCCAAACCAAAGATATAACGTTCGCGGCAAGGACCTGCAATTGATTGCAGAAAGCAGTTACATAAATTTAAGACATTGAGAATCAAATCTAAAGGAAAACAAAGAAGAAGACAGTAGAAGCTACATATGGTCAACGCATCATGTCAGGTGTTGAAAACATCAGCATTTAGGGATAAAGGTAAGAACATCATTCTGCAATGCAACAACGATGATCGGAATACCTTAATTTGGAGCATTCAAAATCTTTTTCATTAACTTAATTAAAGAATAATTTTCTGATGATTATAAATGAAGTAAGCAAGTAAGTGCATGTATCTGTGGTGACTGTGGTCCCATGAGAAATTTATAACGGCAACAACATTCCAATAAAAAGAAAATATGAAACATCAATTTCAGACATACAGAGAACATTAGTGACATCTGGTCCAAATAAATAGTAAATGATATCTCAAATTTGTGCGCTCATACTTGACAACAAACAGCCCAACACGATTGATCCACAAGGACACAAATGGGCAAACCAGCAAAGAATATAGAAATGTAACAAACTATGCTTTCCTTGTGTATTATTTGCGTCTGCCATACAAGTATTATAGATAGCTTCCATACATTCAACTAGACAAGCCAATAGAAAATACTCTTTCAAAAGATTTGAAATTTCATTACTTAATATAGGGACCTAGTACTTCTAGATGAGTTAGGAGCTTTCATTCTCCACTTTGTGAGTCCAAAGTTCTTCACAGTGATCAAGAGATTATGCTTAAAGTCAAGTCCAAACACCATTTTATGTGTCTTGTCTGATATCTAACCTGGAATTGTTGTGGGACAAATCTGAAGTTGAAAAATTGAAAAGGTATCCATAATTGCCAGTTTGCAAGAACGGAAGAAAACCACTCCTGCAAAAGGAACTTTTCGCATGAGTATGCACTCTTTAAAGCAAGGGAATCCTACTCCCAAAAACCATTTTATAACCAGATACAAGTTTGAAATGTAGTGACACCTGTTTAAGCTTGGGTACAACTTGTGATGGCTTTCCCTCCAGTGTTACCAATGTAGATAAAAAAACTCCAATGAATGTGGGAGCAAATAAGAACTGCAGTCATAATTCTTCACCACATGAAAATTTCTGGCAAGCCAGGTAAACACAATTGATACAAAGTGGCAACAGATGGTCGTTTGTGAGACCAAGAAATAAACCTCACTTGATCAAGTACAAGCCGCAAAAATGCACCTGATGCACCAGGCAGTGTAACTAGTTTACTCAGATACAAGTACCTAAAGATTCATTAATTCAAAAAAAAATAAAAATCAGGGAAGCTAATGGATCAATCAATGGTAATAATCATCTTCATTGATCATTCTTCGTTGTTCACAATATTTTGTCACAGAAAAAATAGGATCATGACTTACAATATGATTGCACTAATTGATTGACATAAATATTACTTTCCAATGGTTGAAACATTACCAACATCAATTTACCATCAACTCATAGTAACTTCATAGCAAACCCACAAAGGTTCAAGCACATTACCATAAATGCAATGTTGGGGCCACTAACACAAAGCCCAATAGGGTAAAGACGAATGTCCTCTTGAAATCCAACGATGGCACTTGATCTATTAGAAGCTGCAAAATATAAGACAAATTAACTAAAAAATTAAATTAAATATATGTAAATGAAAGCAAAAGCATTAAGTACTTCCATGGAAGAATTGACACTACAAAACTACAAAGAGTAAACACATTTTAATGGAAAACCCAGTGAAGATTATCTGATACAGCAAGTATATCTGACACTATCGGATAGGGATCTGCAAAGAAACAATTGTAGGTTTCCAACCTCCAAGATTCATATATTAATCATTTACAATTTACATCATACCAAAAAGAATGTTCTAGCAAACTGCACATGCTTTGCCAACCAGTTGAGATAATCATTTCCAATATATAGAACCTAAGTGTTACCTGACAAATCAAATCTCCAATTAATGTCAAAACTGCAGATGTTACCGCTTTCACTAAAATTGGGTACTTTCCTAGAAGAGCCAAGTACCTGCAGCGTAGTTTGAGAAAACTTTTCAAAGCTGAGAAGAGTGACTATAAATAGCTTGCAAAGAAGAAGTGACCAAAAAAACCAAATTCTTATATTTTTATACTACAAGCCACAAGTCCTCTAATTTAAGCCATAAATCCAATATTAGATTAATTTTGCATGCCAAATATGTTCTGGGCTTCTTGCCCAAAGACACTGTGACGGAAATAATAAATCGCCTCAAAGATACAACCACTAAGATCAAAGTCAATCTTAGCAATAACAAAAGCAGCATGATGACCACGTATTGTTGCAGTACAGCAACTCCAGTGTGCTTGCTTCCTGGAGCTTCTTTTTGCATATTTAATGGATGCTCAGGTAAACTATATGATCAATCCATAGAAGGTTATTCAGATTTCAAAGTGATAGAATTTTCAACTGAAAAGATGATTCCTTCTGAATCTTTGCTGTTGTGCTTCGATGCTCTCGTTTTGTCTAGTTGCAGGATTCTTAAATAGAGTTTAAATTATTTCCTGATCCCTGATAAGCAACTTCCTATCTATGTTTTCTTCTCTAACAAATTTTCCTTTGATTCTGCAGACGCCTTCAGGTATACTCCCAGAGTAAATGAGGTCGGCTGAATCATACAGGGAAAAGGAAAGGGAAAGACGGCACAAATTCAAAGTTCCCAACAAGATAATGGAATACTTAGTGGTGAAGACTAGATATGTTACAAGAAAGATGTGACATAATAAATGCTACTGGCTGGAACGAAGCAAAAGGCTCCCGGGATGTTTGAACTACAAATACCACGGTGACACCGAATGGTTATCATACAGTTCAGAGTTTCAGTCAATTTGTCACACAAATTACGTAATCATCAGCAATTAGCGGAAAATTCATCTTGGTTTAGCAATTCAGTTACAATTGAAGGCTAAGCTCAATACGGAGTATAATTGAAGGAACAAACAACATGCTGAACCAACATGAAATAACAATAAGAGCACCGTATTACCATGACAATAAGGACCACTTTTCTCCTCCGCCGCCACTTCCGTCGCTGCCGCCGCCACCGCCACCGGAATTGCGACTTCCAGAACCCCCTTGGCCACCAGAACCATCATCCGACACGGCCGAAACCCGAAATTGCTCAGAACGTAGGTGGTTCAATCCCACCACAGAACGAGCCGAGTCCTTAAACACTAATGCATGGCTAGAGTTCAGAGGATGATGGTTAAGGTGGCTCGAGCAGCTTCGTATGGTGCTGGTTCGAATTGGAGTAGCCAGAAGATGATGGGTCTGATGGGAAAAGTGTGAAAGGGGTCCGCATGAGAATTTCGCGGCACGATAAAGCAGCAGAGACTTGTGGGTTAGACTGAAAGCAGCTGTGCTATACACCATTGTTGCTCTCTGAATGAATGAAAGGGTTTTGCAGGTTTTTGGGTTTATGAGGTGTCCACCACAGTGGATTGGACAGGAATGGAAAATTGTCAAAGGTTTTTTTTTTTGGCCTGATAAAAATTGTCAAAGGTTAAAAGCTCATTGTGATTCTTAAACTTTTTTTTTTGTTTTTTTTTATCATGGTATTTTTTCATTTATTTAATAATTAGTTTAAAATATAATTTCATTTAATTTTTATCATTATTTTTAACTTTGATAGATGAGATGAATAATTTTTCTTTCTCATTCATGTTTTCATATATGAGTTTGATAGAGAAGAAAAATTAAAAGTTATTAAGATATATATGAAAAAAAATAGTCTATATCAAGTGTTTAACTTAAAGAAAACGAAAAAAATTAAACTAAATGAAATAAATTATAAAATAATCCAATGAAAATGTTCTAGGACGAAAAAAATTCATTTTATAATTTGATAATCAAAATTAAATTTTGACCAAATTTATGTTAGAATTTCGAAGCAAAAAAAGTATATATTTTTGGTTAAGCGAAAATATAAATTCAGTAAATAATGAACAATTTGAAAAAACCTCTGATTTATGTGAATATCTTACGAATAAATGATAGGGTATCTCGTCAAATTTGTATCAATTTTTCTATTCATATAGAGCTTTCGTTCTGAATTAAAAAATATTTCATAAAAAAATTATGTCAGTTTTTTCATTGGATCTAAAACTATTTAAATTTAGGTCAGGGTCATTTTTGCTAGTCAATATTAATGCAAACAGTTGCAATTTATTTGTAATAAAAGGGAGCGGTATAATTTTTTTTATTAAAATAAATTACAAGAATACAAAAGGAAGTAATATATAATTATTTTTGTTTAATATTTTAAAAAATAAAATATGAAAAATCTTTTTTAAATATATACATACATATATATTATATATTTATTTATATTTATTTAGTTCCATCTCTGACATGTCAATTTTCTTTGTTGAGGTAATCTATTTTCAATGATGTCATTCATGATGAGAAGTAAAAACACAAGCCACCAAATTGCATCCATCTTCTGTCTAATTAAACTATGTTTGCTTAACTATCCAGCTTTCAAAATTTGACAGATTACATGAGTTCCAACGTATCACCATTTGCTTCCCATCAAAACAAATCTGCACTATGAATTGTACACCATAAACAAATTAACTAAGCGACTTCAAAGTTCAGACGTTTCTAGCCTTGAGGGATGATGAAGGAGAGATCCCAGAGCGGCAAAACTTAGCTTTATCCTTATTGAATGCCTTTTGAACATCATCTTTAAGCTCCATGAAACGTGTCCTCTTGATTCTCTGCTCTTCTTGGGAACCCTTCTCAAGGTAAAACAAATCAGGCAGGTCATCCTCCATGAACTTATCCAGCACTTCTGAGCAATGAGAAAAATATCGCCGCCCCATCTCCACTGTCACCACAGTAAGCAGGATAAGAATACATAAATTTGCATCTTTAAGATATAATAATCCCAAGACTTGTGTGGATTACGTGAGTCAACATTAGCATTTCTCATCATCCTAGTCATGGGGTGCAAAACCTTGTTCATGAATTAGGTGCCAATGGGTATATTTGAAAATGGAGAAAATACTAAACAGGAAAAATGGTTATAGAATAGTTGAAAGACGGTTTTATAAAGACTGAAGACTGCAGTTACCTGTTTTCATAAGGGCTTCCATCCTAGAAAGAAGTCTTTTGTTCTGCATTATGGGAGTCTCATTAAGATCAACCTCCCTGAAATTCCCACTTGAACCTTTAGGAGCAGAAAGCCCTGCAAACTCAGATGTTGTCTCAGCATTTGCGATGTCCATGGCTAGTTTGGCTTCTGTAGGGAAGAACAATCTCGCAAATGCCACTGCAGTATGTAGCAACAGAGTAATGAATATAGTAAATCAGTTGAAATTTGAAAACATCATTGAAGTAGAAGCCATTATTAGGATGGTTTGAGATGTTAACAAAACCAGTCATGAGCCGTCACTTAATAGCTTCAGCTCTTGAGCTGGAGTGGTCCTTGATATGGTATGAAAGTTTATTTTACCAAATGGATAGAATTTTGACCAACTTCTCATTTCCTTTTTTGTTTACATACTTATCATAGTATTTCTTCTAACATAATAGTCGGATCAACAAAAATCACTTCCTCTACAATTAAGATATTGAAAGATGTAAGTAGGACAAACTTTACACAGCTGTCAATTCACTGGAAAAAGCAAATCATAGTTGAGAAGTAGAAAAACCTAGACGCTGGACCTACAACAAAAAATGTAGAAGAGACGTAAGAAGCAGAAGACTGTTATTTTTGGAATCGTACCTCTGTTCTCAAGGTATAGCAGCTTCATGTGCAGATCATCAGCCATTGTTTGGGAAGGTATAAAGGCATCACCAGCCATTGGATTCCTTCGCATTTCTTTTTCAAGAACATCAATACATATTCGATCTTTGTTTGTTTCCTTCCCTTGTTCTGTTTTTGCATGATAATCCTTTGGCCTTGTTAACCTCCTGCAGATACTAACAGCACTCTGACCATCCAAAGTCAATTCTGATGCGCAAGCCCCTTTTGTAAGAAGTGATACTATAATTGAAGGCTCCTTACGCATGGCAGCAATATGAAGCACAGTGTATCCCCGAGAATTCTGAAGATTGACGTCAGCCAGATGCAAACCAAGCACCTCAGAAACAACCTTAGGATCACAGTAGGCTGCAGCATAATGGAGAGCATTGGCCTCATCTAAAGTTATATCTGACTCGGTTAAGAGAAGTTTAACAAGCTCGACATCATCTGAGTCCAATGCCCTATGTATTCTAGTGATTCTTTTTTTATGCAAAGGATCCACTAAAGAAGCATCATTTTCAGCATCATTCTGCACACTGCGCCTAAGAAGTTTTATTTCTTCTGAGAGTTCAAGGGGAACCTCTTTCTCAATTGTGACGTGGTCAAGGTTTGATCGTGCCACTCTATCAACGCATTGAGTAACAAGCTGACTCAACTGACAATGAAAAGCAGCAAGGAGGATTGGTATGACATCTTCCACAAGAGCCTTTCCTACAAAGTTAAGGAGACGTCGCTGCAAACATTTAAGGTAAATTAATTCCCTTGATACTTAAGCTTACAAATACCAATATGGACGCTATTTAGATGCGGAAATAATAAGCAAGTAGTTTCCCAAACATTAGCATAACAAAAATACATCATATTCAGTGCTCTGAAAAGCAATAGGCATACTAAGGAGTTTGGAGTTTAGCACCTAGGCACTTGGTGCAAGGTATAGCATGTGAAGTACATCTGATAAAGTGATTTACCTTTAAAATCATCTGGAAGTCAGTTCCATCTATTCTAGGAAATTAACCTAGGAGTCGCAAGTTTCTGAGTATGATCACCTGCTGTGTGTTATTCATGAAGAAGTTTGGGGAATTTATACATGAGTTGAAACCTATTCTAGGAAACAAGAAATAAACTGAAATAAATACAATGATACAATGAAATCCCCAATTGCTATACAATCCATCCCTAATTGATATCCTAATTAATACATATATTCACAACAGTTTGGGAGTTGAGGTAAGGCGGCGATTGGGAGCTACAAGAAATATATGTTTTACAGCTTTCAATGATTGTTGTGAAAGCATGCATTCTGATGGACTACTTTTTTCGCCAAGTCAACTCATGTGAAGGGTAACCTAATTTATATTTCCAGATATTGAGTTCTAAAAATTTTATTTTTAAAGCCACTAAATTTCCAAAATCAGAGTTTCTCTTCCCATGGATACGTCTAACATGCCACCTTGGCATGGAATGTGTGATGTGTCTTCCTTGGTAATGTTTCTACTTTAAATTTAAAATATTTTAGCAACAGATAATTGGAACAATATAAGACGATAGAGAGAGTACAAGTTTAGAAATGTTTTTTTCATAAAAAAAATAGATAGCTGGGAAGATTTTTTCCTCAGTTTGATGTATGGTTAGTGAGAACTAAGTAGTCAAAATCAATTTCTCATAACTACAATCATCATTACTGATCAATTCAAGAAGCAGGTTATGCATATGATGCATTATGTCATCCCATATAACAAACTGAATCAGTGGAAGTGAAAATCCAAAAGAAGGCTATCTCTTTGTACAGTAGTCCACATAATCAACTTTATCTTGCATAATTGTCAAAATGAACTTTGAATCAATAGCATGTTATCATGTAATCTTAGAAATTTATCAATTTATATAGAGCATTATCATATTATTTTCACTGAAATTTGAAAATCATCAAAATGTGCATCAATAGGGAAATATCCAAGGGACATAATGGCTGAATAATGAATATTGACCTTAACTTACTAAATAATATTGCTCGTATTCTCGAAACTGAGAAGTCATCATCATGTAAACCAATACAAAAACGAACTACCAGAAAAACTAACAAATTACAAGAAAACTCTATCTTATTATCTAGAACTCTGGGTTTCATTTAGTAAATGATATTCACTATGCAGTACTATAGTTACCAGCATATATGGTATATTTACCTGGAAAAGTGATACCAGCTCTGGTATTTGAAAAATGGAAGAGGCATACATCAGCTCTACGGCGAAGTTAATAGCAGGTCTACATGCATCATGGGCACATACATTGTCAACACAAGTTGATACCTCCATTGGAGAGGGCTTGAGTTTCCCAGTATATAAATATCCCAAAAATATGAGAAAGGCTTCATAACCAACCTTGCCATAAGGCAACAAACTACTCATGCAATACTTTACTTTAACTTCTTTCTCTATTGATCCTTTCTCCTTTTTGAATAACTCATGAAAGAACTTACTTCTAGTGGCAAGAATGCATCGATGAACACCAACTGAAATTCCTTCAACAATGACATCAGCGTCACTGTAATCACAATCAGTATCAACCAAAAGCTGCTCTAAATTAGAGCTAAGCTTACTCAAACTGATTGCTTCAAGGTTAGGTCCAGGATCAGAACAATAAGAAGAGCATATGTTGTGGCTAACTGAGCCATTTGATGTATGGGGAGATGAATTAAAGCTCAAGGATGAAGATGGTTCGGCTGAATGAGCCATTAATCAATTTGAGAATTGAAGTGAACCTAGAAGTTAACTATTGAAATCAGAACACAAGTAGCACATCAAAGTGATTGTTATAGTTTCCTATTAGATACAATCCCTAAAACATTCCCAATTACTAACAGAAAGGATATGACATATTACTCAGAGACAATCCCTCAAAATAGAAATTACAACACACATATATAAATATATTACAGAAACTATGTATTATGTAAATGAGAGACACTAACAAGAGAAAAGTTTTAGCCTGTTAGGTGTTTTATACTATATAATAAAATACATGACACCTATTCATTCAAACAGTTTAGAAAAGCCACCAGCAAAACTTAAAATCCTAAAAGGTGAGACACAAATTGGTATTAAAGATTGGGTAACATGTATCACAATTCCTATAAAAAAGAACTAAACATTTGAAAGAGGCTGTCTATATATACTATTTGATAAAAATCTGTAGGATATATTATATTATATACAATCCTGGATGACAGAGCGAAAAAAGGCAAGAAATCAAGAAGCCTTAGCCTCCTATTTAAATTTCCAACGCCACCTGAACGGCATACTAAAAATCAGACACAAAACTAAAGCCACACAGAAGAGGTAGTTATCACGAGAGATATCCCAAACAAAATCACTTGATATACAGATTTCTCCATCTTCAATTCCTTATGTTTCATCCATACTCCTTCAGGCAATACTAAATCAAGCTAAAAATCCCAGAAAGAAGCAAAAACACCCACCGGACACAGTCATGATGCTTGTTCCTATCAGATCCATCCAAACACCAGAAAACCTAAGAAAGAAAAACCCACCCAGATGAATTCACTGTACAAGATTGAAATTAGGAAGACTTATGAGATGGGAGGAAATTTCCAAACAATAAGAAAGAAAGGGGTAGCAAAGGTCAGAGGCAAGCAATTATAAGATCACCCGTGGTGGTGAAGGGCGAAATCTGAGGGCCCACCGAAGCTTCATCAATCATCAGAGAGAGAGAGATGAGTGCAAGCGTAGGGAAGAGATGAAGTAAGTTTGGTGACAAAAAGGATATGGCGTCAGCGTTTTCAGCTGGGTTTTTCTTGCGTCAGCGCAACCCATGAAAGCCTTCGCATATGAGCAGTAAGCAATCTCAGCCGTTAATTTGACCTACTTGCTGCTGCTAGATTATTTTGCAAAAATACATTCCCTCCCTCATGCAGGGACTGAAACGTGCATAAAAATAAGAATAAATTAACAATTTGATCCTTAAAAGATCATCAAGTTGACAACTCAGTCATTAAAAGATTGAAATATACAATTTAATCTCTTGAAGATTAAAACGATATACTTTTTAGTATGGACTAATTAGCATACCGTTTTGATTTTTCAAGGACTAAATTATACATTTCAGTCTTTCAGGGACCTAGTTGTCAGCTCGGTAATCTTTCAGAGACCAAATTGTTAGTTTACTCTAAAAATAATATCAAGGTTTTCATATGCAGTTTCACCGAGGACTTACTAGTTTAGCAGCCAAAAGAAAGTGCACAAACAAGGGTGCACAAAAGTTTTTATTTTATGTGATTTAGTCCCTATATACACATAATCATAACTTTTGATCCCTCTCCTTTACAATTTTTTTTATCATTTTCCTTTGTCCTATGAATCATAACGTCATAATTAATCAGAGTAATAAATCCATCAATTTTTTTTTAAAAAAAGTTAATTTGGAGAAAAATTCTTTTACACAAGGAAAAATTGATCTCAAATTAAAGACAAAATAAATTCCTATATTTAAAAAATGAGATTATTTCAAATTCCATGAAATTCAAGTGACAACTATATATATATATATATTTAACACGATGTTGGGTCTCTCATTTTAATTAAGAAAAAAAAAATTTGAACGAAGCGTTGCTGCCTCTTGTTTATGATATTTTGGAGTTTCACATTACAAAATATAAGCTACAAAATGAAATTTTGGAGTCCCTTGTGGGACATCCTATCAAATTGGATATGATATTTTGGATATATATATGTGTGTTTGTTGTGTGGGTAAAATTGTGAAAGGATTAAATAGTGATTATTGTCGATTTTCCTTTGTAGAGATTGAAGATGCTAATAGTATGGTGAAACCGTGAAAGTAATACGCCTTGCTTATTTTGTTGCAGTCAAATGACATTTGGATTAATTTATATTTAGAAAACGTGAATTAGAAAACAAAAGATTCGTGTCTCAACTAAAGTCTAAAACAAAACAAACCACAAAACTCGTCATTCATGCCTTCACAGGCTGATTAAAGTTAAACACAAGGATAGATAGGAATCCTCAAATTTGTCAAATCCAACTCGGCCTCCCCGAATAGCTTTGAGGTGTGGCATGCATGCATGTTGAGCTCAAAATTAGACTCTAACGGCTGAGAAAGCTCGTAATATTGTCATTGTGTATCTCAAATGACTTTTGTGGGCACATCTATCAAAATCAATTACTTTAAAAGATTCGTGATAACGAGTATAGTTTATTTATTTTAATTAATTTTCTAAGACATAAAGTTAAGAATTAATATTCCACGAACTTGAATTTAAGTTACTTAAAACATGCTAAATCTAAATTATTTTTTAATAGCTAAATTCAGAATCAAATGGTACAATTCAAAGCACATATCAATGCGCAACTCGTGTAGTTTCTTTTTCCCAATAAATTAATGATATCCGTGAAAAAACAATAGCAGAAAGTAACAACAACGAGATAAAACGTAAAACAAAAGATGACGGGCGGTGCCGTATGGGGAAGTGTCGCTCCTAGCCCTGAAAATGGTCCTTATGAGAAACGTGCAAATTACAAAATTCGCATTTGGTTTGAAGAATCATATCAAGTCATCAAAATACACAAAAGTAAGTTCTTTTCAAGTTTATGATTTATTCTACACGCTAATCTTTTGCTAATTCAAATTATATATTTGCAGTATTTTTTTAAAAAAATATAGCAGATAAATTTTGAGAGACTAATTGAAATAAAATAAAATAAATAAATATTAAATAAACTTTAGATCAAAGGTCAAAAAACATATAAGAATTATAGTTAAAAAAAACCCCAATATTAAGGGTGGGTGAGTTTTATCGTCTGGTTTCAACTGCCAATATTTTAGCCCAAAACTGCATCCCCGGATCAATAAATTCATACTTTTTCCTTCTAATATTAACCATATTCAAAACATGACATTTTGCTGAAAGTTTAAAGCCTAAGGACAAAACAATATCATAGAAGCAACATGTTCTGAAGTTAGCATAACAATGATAGGATGCAAGTTACCAACCAGATCCCCAAGAAGATGCTCAACCAGTCGATCACCATGATACGTAAGGATCACAGGGGGAAAAAAATCACAAAAAATGGTTAAAATTTTCCATATATGATTATATTCATAGAACATTCATTATGAAGTAAAAAATAAAACCAATGAAACGAAAGCATTTTATACAACCTAGTGTCATAGTAAATCACACAGCTCTAGTATGAAATGACATCTGCTCGTGAAAGCATCACTCTCCGATGCCTTATATTTGTCTTCGGCGCTCACAAAAAGGGAAAGCTATAAAATAACTTTGACAGCTGAAACAACAGAGGCCCAGCAGAGTGGTAAGCTTGATAACTATGAGGAAGCATTCAGAACTTTTAGTTTGACTTTGGCTGAATCGAGTTGTTCTACGAGCCAAGAGCAGTTTAGAAAGAAAATATTATCAGACTTTTTGGCATCTTAAACACATTCTATTTTGTTAATGAAGGAAGTAAGAAACAGTGTCTATGGCAAAGATTTCTTACTCTGCTCCATTGCTGTTGCTTTTTGTATGGTTGTGCGGAAAAACAAGTTCCCATTTCTCTGATAGACAGCCTACATTAAAAAAAATAAGTTCCTTTATGTGTCTGATCAAGCCTAGTTTACACGAATTGCATGTCTCCTTGACAATGAGATAAACCAGAACAAGTGCAAGAACAAGAACAGAGGGAGTTACTAGAGCCTGTAGAACTAACTATTTTTATTCATCGAAAGCAAGAAATAAGCAGAAAACAATTAATGAATTAAAGTGACAGAGATCACCTTCAACCACATCAGGACTAAATTAAAAGGGTTACTAGTGGATTATAGTTATCTCTTGCAACATTGTTATTATTAGTTAAAGTATACTCTATAGCTTGTGATGGTTTTGTTCTGATTAAAGTAAGCTTTTCCCATTGAGGATCATCTGCTAATAATCATGGAGAGTTCAGTACCTAAATTCTAATATTCAGTTTGTAAACAAAACTGAACTTTATTTCTCTTACACTTTCATCATCTTTGAGGCTTGCTGCAAAACCATAGGGGTTGACCCAATTTGATAGACTACTTATTTGCAGCTAGCAATGCCAAGGAAGACGATAAGTTCTAGAATTGATAAAGAAATAAAAGAACCTACTCCAGGCCAAGTGCACAACTTAAATTTGTCAAAATTTAAAGAAAACCATAATGGACGATTTTTCATTATATTAATTGGTGGTTCTCAGGTTCACTGAGCAAGGTAACTTTAAACTCAAGTGTAACTGCAAGGAGCCAAAAAAAAAGTGCAATATGTATGAAACTGGTCAACAAAATTTCCAACTCTGCAGAGTCTTCATCATATCATGGATAGAACAACCTTGGCACTAGACATAAGCGTATTTCACAAGCAGCGAAAATCTGAAAGATAAGCATGATGTAGCAGCCACAAAAATGTTATATTACTATCAAAAGGCAGTCAATGAAGAACTAAGTATTGGAATTCAGCACATCAATAAAGCATTGTAAGTTGTAACTCAAGTAAAAGGGCAGAGGGAAAAAATTGATTTTAAAGTAATTAGTATGCAATCAACCCAATAACATGTTATCAAATCGTAAATGCCAGTCAACCAAACCCTTATGAATCTAAAAGCCCTTCGTGTCAGTCACAGTCATCAACTCATCATGCCATCGTTATTTTCTCATCATCAGATAGAACACTCTAAATTAGGACAAACGGATGAAAAACAGGAAGAGAGAAGGAAAAGAAACAAGAAAATCGAGAGCGTGTAATGAGAGAATAATTTCCTTTCAGGGACAAAAGCTGCTGTGAAGTCTTAAATAAAATGTCCCAAGTATTCAGGACACTTCCCAGTTACTACCACCACACCCTAAATAGTAAATACCTTGAATGGCTGAACTATATTCAAGCATGGCGAGATTCTTTGCTTCTATAGTAGACACAAGACAGAGGTATCAAACAAAGTGGCACGCTCAATAATATCAGCTGATATTAAAAATCGTACATATATTAAATTTTCAAATTGGTTTAAAAGCAAATTGTATCATCGAATCGGTAACAGAGGAGTGACTATAAATAGTTAAATACATATAGAGAAGTTCCATATAATTCAACAAAAATCAATCATCTAGCGGTGCAACCACTTTCTCTAATTAGGAGGAAAAACCTAAAATGGCAAGGCGAAAGTAGGGTACCCTGGAAGACGAAACACTGTTCAGCTCGGCTATGGCGACTTCGTGAGTCTTGAGTTGCTTCAAAAGATGGAGTTTTTGGTCAGCACTTGTGTCGGAGGAAGACGAAGCGGTGGCAGCCATACTCGTCGGAAAGCCTGTGCCTGCGTTTCCCGACACGTAAGGGAAATTGTTTTTATTTTGGGTCAGGCCCAACTTCGAGTACAAGATTAAGGAGTCCCAAAGTAACTTACAGAATTATCATCAAATTGGTCCGACATTTCTCTTTTTCGGCCAATCTCATTCATTAAAAAAGACCGAAGCCAGCAATAACAGGGCCAGGCCCAAAATAAACAGAAACACCCAGAACAAACAGAACACAGAAATCAGCCTACTGCAAAAGAAGAAAAGGAAAAAACAGCACTGTGGAAACCTTCAATAACTCGTTCAAAANTATTATCTTAATTTAGTTAATAACATAAAAAAAATTGTTATAAAATGATATTAAAACAAATTTTATTTGTGAATGACTAAATTGATAAAGTAAAAGATAGGCAAAACACCCTTTCGTGCCCCTAACGTTTGCTGTGATTTTCAGTTATACCTCTAATGTTTCATTTGTGTCAGTTGTGCCCCCAATGTGAAACGTTAGTTTCAATTATGTCCCCACCCTCGTTAGTGTACTGTTTTTCGAAACTTTTGAGCTTAGATTCGTGTTCGTTTCAGTTTGTTTTGATAAATGAGTTTATGGGTACTTATTTTTGACTCCTAAGGATCATTTTGCACATGGAAATTTTGAGAAAAATGCTTCATTTTGTTGCATTTCGTTTTGGTCCTTTTTAGGGTTCATCGAGTCCGATTTTCTTCGGATTTAGGGCTATTTTGAGCTTAATCTTTGAAATTTATCCAAGGAATCAAGTTTGTGATGTCCGAAAATTAAAACCCATATGAAATCTGATCAAAATCGAGCTCAAATCGTGCAAAAATGGTATTTTTTTGTGGATGATTGAAATTGGGGGCATAATTGAAACTAACGTTTCACATTGGGGCACAACTGACACAAATGAAACGTTAGGGGCACGAAATGGTATTTTGCCTAAAAGATATTATATATATTAAAAATAATATATGTATATATATATTGATATTGATAAATATTACTTATAATAGTAAATTTTTTTTATACAAAGAGATTAGTTTAAATTTTATCCTTAGAAGTAAAACTTAGATTATAAAACTTAAGTATAAAATATCAATTTTTTTTATATATTAAAATAATTAAATAGTATATTTATATTTATAATTTATTTTTTTAATTTTAACGATTATAGATAAAAAAACTTACATTAATAAAAAAATATTTAAAACTTGAATTTAAATATTTTTAGTGTTGGTTTTCTACCAATAAAAGTTGATAAGGAGATGCCTTATAACTTATATTTATAAATGATTTTTAAGTACATCTATAAATGTTTATTTAGCCTTGAGTCATGCTCTGACATAGATGAGTTTCTGAATTCTACTCACCCAAACTTGTTTTTTTTTTAAAAAAAAAAATAATAATAATAACCTGCTTTGTTTTTTTATTTTTTTTTTTACTTTAGTACACCATCAATTAATCAATTAATTACCCATACTTTAGTTAGAGAATCGAGACGGTGCGTTGGTGTTGATTGATTGAGGCGGCGTGGTGCCATTGGTCCCGTCGATAAGGTGAAGGGTCAGGATTTCAAGAACTTCATAGCAACTGTGCTCTGTAAATTTCGAACGATCCATTTCCGTCCCTTCTGTCTTACTCTCACGCTCATCCAATCATCCTTCTCCTAAATTCTGAATCTCATCTCTCTCCACTGATTCACCCACTCAACTCATAGCACAGTTTTTAAGGGTTTTGCCAGAAAATTACTTTCGCCGATGACCTTTTCTCCTTACTCTTGAACTCCGACTTTGTGACGGGAGGTTGGAGCTACCGTTCGCGCGAAAACAAAAAATCAACTCCGGTGGCATCACCCTCCTCCTGCATTTCTTTACTTATCTCCTCTCAACGGAATTTTCCAGGTGCTTTTTCGGTTTTTCCTTCATTTTTCTTTTTGCTTATTCCTGTGTTAAATATTAATATCCTTATGTTATACATAAAGTTTCCTCTCCTCTTCGTCTCTGATTTTTGTTTTTATTTTGATTTTGGTTCCGGGTTGCTATTTTCTTTTTTTCTTCTTCTTGATAGTGAAAGGGTATTTGACTGTTTGTGATGCATACTTTTTAACTTGCTCCCAGGTATAGAAAGGGTATTTGCTTTCCACAGAATCCAATACACATTGGTTGTGTGCAAAACTGCAAATAGTTAAGTTTCTGGTTGGGCGTTCCACAATGGAAGGCTTGGTTGCAAAGCTTCCATCTTTCAAAATTTCAAGCCCTAGTTGCTGCTGCTCAATCAATACTCGGAGCTCTAGACTTACTGGGATTAGGTTCCGTCGCTTTTATACTCCTGTTGTTTGTGCATCCACAGTCAATGAAGAAGTAACCAAACCTACTGTTGGCTCCTGTTCTCTAGGTCACTCCACCCGACCCGATTTCCCTATTCTTCACCAGGTATCTAATTGCTTAAAACTCGAATCTGTAATACATAATATAAATTATAAATTTAACACAGTTCAGTTTGTCACTGTTTCTCTTATATGTTTCTGTAAAAAGTGATTCTTGAATGATAGAATTTGTTAGCAATTTTTAGCGGCATTAGCTCATTCTTGGCCTTTCTACCATGCAATTGCTCAGAATCCCCACCCTTCCCTTTTATGGAATGTTTGTGTGTTTGTGTTTGTGTTTGTTTTATTTTTATCAATCATCATTTTGCATATGTACACTATACTAGTTATGTTTTTATCATTGAATAAAGAGATTCAAAGTGTTGTTCTGGTACATGCCGTGAAGTTTTGATATTTGAACTCAACATGCAGGAAGTCAATGGCTCAAAACTTGTTTACTTGGACAATGCGGCAACATCTCAGAAGCCCACCACAGTATTGAAGGCCTTGCAAAATTATTATGAAGCTTACAATTCAAATGTGCATCGTGGCATTCATTTCTTAAGGTGCTTGTCCTGTTAGAAAACTATTAAAGGTGGCTTAATCTATTAGCAAATACTTCTTTAAACTATTAGTTATGACAAATATCTCCTTTCAACTATAACCTATTTACAAATACCTCCATCAACCTATAAAAATACATAAACTAGTCCTTTGTATTGTTTTTTTATTTATATTACATAAACTGTAATACATAAACTAATCTATTAGCAAATACTTCTTTAAATTTATTCATTCACTCTTACATTAATAGAGTTTTCCAATAGGTTTCACTCTTGATTTGATAATTAGAGTCTAACTTGAAATAGTTTTCAATTGTAAAATGGGCAAATGGATTTCAATACAAATATATATACAAATGTCGGGAAGACATTTGTTAGTTTCTATAATTCAGTAGGGTATCTGTTAATGATTCATAATTAAAAGGGAAATTTTGTCAACTTTCATATTTCAAGAGTTTATTTGTAAATAATAGATTACAGTTGAAGGGGCATATTTGCCAGCCTTTATAGTTTAGGGGAGCTATTTGCAAAATGATCATTTTTGAAAAGGAGTACATGCCAACTTTCATAGTTTAGGGCGGGGTTCTTTGCAAATGAGGCAGAGTTGTTGGGAAAAGGATACTTTTAGCATCTCTGTCAATGTCAAATTTTTATAATATCATTTGATTACCTCGATGGTCAGTTATTTTATAATGCGTACTCATTTCTTATGGATATAGTGCAAAGGCTACGGATGAGTATGAATTGGCTAGAAGGAAGGTTGCAGCTTTTGTTAATGCTTCAGATCCAAGAGAAATAGTTTTTACTAGAAATGCTACTGAAGCTATCAATCTAGTATCATATTCTTGGGGCTTGTCGAATTTAAAAGCAGAAGATGAGGTATGCCATCCGTCATTAGTATAGATGAATCTTGACTAATTTCATTTTCCAATTAAATGTTGGGCATATTTTTTTAAGATTTGGAGAGACCAGTATGGTTTATTCGGATGTTATCAAGGCTTAGTTTTACATAGATATTTTATTTCCAGGAAAAGAAGATATTGGTGTCTGTTTAGTCACTTAATGACATAGACCTTGATTTTTCGTGTAATGCTTTTTCTTGTTAATGGAATTTCCATTATGTTAGAACCCACCTCAAACATTGAAAGCATCTGTATCTTGTCTAAATGAGATACATTCTGTGGTGGCTGCTGCTGTAATGTTTATGGTAGTTTTTTTTTCCTTTTCTTTTTACCTTCTGTTGTCCCCCCTCACTCAAAAAGCCATTCTTAATAGGTCCTCTGTTGACTCTTGGATTAGCATCAAATTTTAGATATGAACAAATTTGTCTGACTTTCAGGGTTCATCTTGTGGAATGTAACATAACTATAAATATATTTTTCCTTTGTACTGCATTCTCTATCTTACATCATGTTGCCATCCCGCAGATCATTCTGACAGTTGCTGAACACCATAGTAACATTGTTCCTTGGCAACTTTTAGCTCAAAAAGTTGGGGCTGTTTTGAAATTTGTGGATCTAAATCAAGATGAAGCTCCTGATATTGATAAGTTAAAAGAAATGATCACAACGAAGACAAAACTAGTGGTTGTCCATCATGTTTCAAATGTGCTTGGTAGGTTTTTCATTTCAAGTTTTCACCATGGATATATTTTCTAAAATAATATTTGAATGCCACTTTGAATTAAAAATGTCAAAGATAATCTGCTGCCTTGGTAATGCCACTTTAAACCTTGATTAGTTCGTGGTTATTATTTTTCCTGCTTCATGGAATCCCTATCTCACAAAAAGGTCTCTGGGTTTTGAAACCCACTTTATCTTGTCTTTTTGCTGTGTATTTAAATGTGTCTCCGGTCTCCACCTTTAATATAAACTATATTGCTTGTTGAATTTGAAAGCACCTGTCTTTTTGCTGTGTATTTAAATGTGTCTCCACCTTCTACTATATATTCGTAGAAGTTTCGAAAATTTTATGTTGCTATGCTGACTTTAAACCTCTTAAATCCCCACATCAAATCTAGATATTACATTGTCAAAGATTAAGATTCTTGGGTTCTTAGCATGTCACATACCAAGGGCAGCATACTTAATTTGCAGGATGATACTATTTGTTGCTCATTATTGGAATTTACGAGTGATATGGATGAGTATCTATTAATTTGTTCACTTTGTTTTTGTAGCTTCTGTCCTTCCTATCAAAGACATTACCTGCTGGGCACATGACGTTGGAGCAAAAGTGCTTGTGGATGCCTGTCAGAGTGTTCCACATATGATTGTTGATGTTCAGAGTCTTAATGTTGATTTTCTGGTTGCTTCTTCACATAAGGTAATTTCTTATATATATATATATATATATATATACAAATTAAACAATCTTTAGGATGAGTGTAATAATTGGATGGCTAAACTTATTTCAGATGTGTGGGCCTACAGGCATTGGGTTCTTGTATGGTAAAAGTGATCTCTTGTCTACCATGCCTCCATTTTTGGGTAAGTTATTGCTCATTGTAATATACATACATCTTCCCCATCAGAAAGGAATAATTAATGTACAAGGGAGAGAATAAAAATTCTGTTTGTCTTGGGCATCATGTTAGTGAGATGATTTATTTTGAAACTAATTTTGTTGTTGGTATCTTCTTCCTTTACTTTCTTTAGGTGGTGGAGAAATGATTTCCGATGTATATCTTGACCATTCGACTTATGCTGACCCTCCATCCAGGCATGTGAACTTGTTTCTTCAATGTGGTATATCTTATTGACCATGCATGGATAGGAAGAGTAGTAGCAGATAGGCTTTATTGCTTAGTGTTAGTGTAGGTTTAGCTACTCAGTTGCTTAGCTTCTGGAAATACTGTTTGAAATGCATAACATTTAGTAACTTTAGGAGGCATTGGATCAAGTATTTAAGTAGTTATTATCAATATATACTAATCAATGATGTGGTGGATTGTAAAGGTCCAATGACCAATAGATTGCGATCAGATCACTTTTTGCAATGAAAGAATCATATCAAGCTTTAAGAATTTTGTATGTATAGAAAGCAACGCTGATGCATCTTTATACTTTCATTAATTTATATAGTTAAATTATCATTTCTCACACAATAATAAAGTTTGGAGAAAATCCTTCTGTTTACCCTAAAAGTGCTTAATTTTGGATGATGCACCAAAGTCCTCTCTGTTTCTCAGATGATTCTCTAACAGTACCTCAGAATGTTAACAGAAGGGAATACAGTGTCTCATGAGGCACTGTTCTAGAATACAGAGCCTCTGGAAACATCAATCATGAATTTTCTGTGAACTCTTTAAAATGTTTAATATTATATGAAAAATGATATATTTCAAACTAATTTAATATTATAAAAATCGTTTATGTCCACTTATAATATTACATCTCTTACAATTTATTTTTCACTTACTGCTATAACTTTTTATATGTATTTAAATACGGGGTGGTATGCCCTTTTAGTGTATCAAATATATATATATATATATATATTTTTTTTCAATAAGGTAGTTCAACAGTTAAACCAGTACTGAACTGTTAGCTGTCCACTTTGACTTGATGACTAGTCCAATTTTTTAGACATTGCCCGTGTTTAATATGGTTGTTGATTCCTTCTTTGTTTTGGTCATTCTTCTCTACTATAGTGCATTGCTATCTGTATCTCATTAATCTAGTCATTCTGACTACTAGATTTGAGGCGGGAACACCAGCGATAGGTGAAGCCATTGGTTTAGGGGCAGCAATAGATTACTTATCCGGGATTGGTATGCAAAAGATACATGATTATGAGGTGAGTCAAAGTTTAATCTGATATCTACTGCATTTATCTTATTCAAAACCAATGAGACTGACGCGTAATGCTATGGAAATTAGCAGAGCTTAAGGAGGCATGTTCTACTTCATTGCTCCAATAGTAAATATGAAATTAAAAATAAGATGAATAAAATGAAGTTTTGAAGTGTGTGATGTTATAAAGTTCGTCTTCTATCATGGTTAAGCCTCTGGTACATCGTTAGTAAACTTTTAAGGGAGAGCTTTAAATAAATTCTTTTGTAAACGATCACTTAAGTGAAACCATCTGGTAAAAAAGAATGCTGTAATGTAAGGATTAAGAAGACCCCCAAAAGAATATTTGAGAATCTTGAAGAGAGTGGGATAAAAGTTAAAAATATACCTGATAATGTCAATTTGTTTGAAATGAAGTGTCTTTTTCAAAAAATAAAGGAAAGAGCTAATTTATTTCCTGGAGAAAAAACTCCAGCAATTCACTTCTTGATTGCAAAACATTTTATGTTCGAGCCAACATATTTTTGTTTGCACATCAATAAATTTTGTTTATAGTCTTTGATTACATAGATGGAGCTGGGTGGATATCTGTATGAAAGCCTTCTTTCTGTCCCGAATATTCGCATATATGGGCCACCACCTTCAGAAGAAAACCAGCGCGCCGCCCTTTGTTCTTTCAATGTTGAAAACATGCATCCTACTGATCTTGCAACATTTTTGGATCAACAGGTAAACGGTCACTGTCTTCACGTATGTACTCTATTCCTAGGACAGGTTTAGCTTATAATCAAAGGGAAAACCAGTTTTAGTATATGATATGACAGGGGTAATTTCAATTCCACCCTCTGTAGTTAATTCCTTTTAATTTATTCTTTCAATGATATGTTTTCAAAAATTAATACGAAACCTTAGAAGTTGCTATCTTGGAGTGAGCAATTTGGGATGAGGATGGTGCCAAGCAAGGCATGCCTATAACTGCTGCTCAAGCCAGTTAGGTTTGATGTTTATTTTTCGGATAAAAATAGTACGCAATGGCAACTTGAAAGGAATCTGTTCTTTGAGGGACTAAATTATATAGAATGATGTGTGGAGGATGGGATTGAAAGTTCATTCAATCTGCAAGGAATATCAGAAAGTATGAATTTGATAGATAAAACTGGGATAGTTGTTGAATGTTGACTACATTGTGGAAAAACACACACGACACACATATATATCATGATTTCTGGACTGCAAGTCTGCAAGTGATGTATATTTGATTTGATTTCAGCATGGAGTGGCTATCCGGTCAGGTCACCATTGTGCGCAACCCCTGCATCGTGGTCTTGGTGTCAGCTCGAGTGCACGTGCTAGTCTCTACTTTTACAACACGAAGGAAGATGTTGATAACTTTATCAATGCCCTCAATGACACAGTCAGCTTCTTCAGTTCATTCAAGTAGACTTTTATGTTGCTCTAACCATAATGTATTCTCCTGTATATTAATCTGTTAATGCATTTTGCATCAGTACCCACCACCCAGTTCATTTTCTTTATCAATTTTGAAGGTGAAAGGTGTATCCACTATCCACCACTTTTACTAAGGATGGAATCAAATGCATCGTGTAATAAATGCAGGCTGAACTTTTTTGCTCCGTTTGATGGTTGAGAACTTGAGATTGTGTTTGGAACATGGCATTCAATTTTGTAGCAACTTAGAATTGTGTGTGATTTAAATGCTTGGAAGTTGGAAACTTGGCTCTTAATTTTGCATGGTCTAACGGGTTTTTTGTCAGATTTTATTTATTTATTTGTTGCTTTTATACATTAAGCTTACGAGGGTTTTCAAGTGTTAAATCATCCAAATTAGCAACTAAAAATCTTAGTAGGTAGCATGATCAAATTCTGTGTTTCATGGCCAGACAAAAAAAATAGCATGGTTGAGTTAATTCAATATCTAATTAATTTTTATAATCTATGCGAAAAATCTAAGTACTATAACAGTACTAGTACCACAACTTTCTGTAGTTTTTTCAGAAACATGGATTGAGATTAAATATTAGGGTATTTTGATCATATAACAAACTAAAATTATATTTTTATCATGACTTTAAACAGTATTTATTATAGTTTAATTTTAGTGAATATTACAGATAAAATTAGTGGTCAAAACATTTTGAAACAAAATCGGAATTAATGTCAGAATTTAACAATTGAAAGGTCAATTTCTTAGAGGTGGTAGCAATGACATTTTGTAATGCAAAACTTTGATTTCGATGTTTTAAAAGATGCAGCATTTTAGCTTTGATCTTCAATTTCATAAATATCTTCTTAAGAGAGTTACTCTCAACAACAAAAATTACAAAATTTTAACATATAGAAATCGAATTATTGACAATATTTTTAAAGGGTCGAATGATTATAGTAACTGTGGCCAAAAAAAAAATGAATATAGCAAGAGTTATGGTAGTAGTTATTAGTTAACCTTTCCTTTCTTTTTCAAAGCTAATATGCTAAAAGTTAGCCATTGACTTCACTATTAGTGTAAGATTATGTCTTCGTCTTGTCGCCTAATGAATGTATTTTATACATACATATATATATATATATATATATATATATATTCTGTACAAGAAGTGACAGATGAATTGGGTCTATTCAAGATGACTGTAACATGGAAGTAGAAAAATCAGCTGCAGGACCTTAAGAGCAGGTAGGAGACCTCCCTACATTGCTATAAACACATATAACTAATTAATGATGATTTTTTATTAAATGCTAAAAATTTCTTCCAAACTATAGCTATGTTAGTTTCATTTCTCAATAATTTTAGTCAGCTTGACTGTTCTTGAGGATTGAATTAGAAAGTTAGTTATGGAAAACGATAATATGATATATTATCATACAAAACTATTATAAAAAATAATAAACTTTGGATTATCAAAAGTGTAACTCACTTGTTCTACAACAAAGAAAAAAATACAATTTTAATGTGAATAATCACGTATAAGTAAGCAAACAATTATATATTTAATTAAACCCATCAACTATGAAATAAGCGGGGGAATGTGACTAATTAAGGTCAACGGAAATCACATGGCTTTCTCCACAAGTGAAAATCAACTGCCTAAAACATGGAACCCCTGAAAGAAGGATTTAAAACCATTTTTCACTAATTATCTACTTAATATATATTTTATATGCAATTTGCACTCCAAAAGCTGTATTTAAAAACAAATTAAATAGTGCTGCACTTTTCACACTCAAAACTCAAAAATCTATGGATATGAGTAGTAATGACAACAAAAATGCCATATCATGCAATTTGAGTTCAATCAATCAATATATATATATATATATATATATATAACTTTTTTTTTGGCCAAATGTAAAACTGTTTTTGGATCACTTGCCTTGCGCAAAGCAAAATGTGTCTGAGCTGAACATGTGATGTGAGGCAAAAAAATGTCTGAAAGCATGAATTTTATGCCTGATTGCGTTTACATGAGTGGTAGATCCCATATCTTTTCCATGTTTGCATTTTTTGAAAAAATGGCAACCACAATTGATGTAATCATTATTTCCTCAGTTTCGTCATTACTTCAAGTCTCGTAAACAATATAATTACTTAAATAAAATATTAAAATAGTCTAATGACGTGGCTGGACTGATGTGATATTTTTAAAAAAAACTTGACATCGATTTTTAGTTTTGTCCCTAATGTTTATTCATTATTAATTTTGTCTTTAAAATTTTACATTTTAGTCAATTTTATTATTTAACTGACTTCTTTTAATAAGCTAAAAGCAGACTTCGTCATATTTGGAATCTCAATTAATATGTGAATTTTTTTTCTACCAATTAGCTACGTAGAATTTATTATTAATATTTGATTAAATTTAAAATAAAAAAATAAAATCGATCAAAATATAAAATTTTTAGAGCCAAAATTAACAGTAAACAAACATTGAAAAAAAAATTAAAAATTGATATAAAATTTAAAAATAAAAAATGTGTTTGCCCAAACCAATGATATGCTTTAGTTTTACACGTAGATTTGTGGAATAATTTTATTTATATTGTATTTATTTCATAATTAAATTTTCAACAAAAAAAAATATATCTTTATATTTTTTTGTAGTAGTGAACATGATATTAAAGATATGAGGAATTAATTAAAATTCTCTTATCCTTTAATTAATGACAAACAAAATATTTATATCTTATATTATATGGCTCCACCCCTTTCTGGTCGTCCACATTTTAAAACTATAGCACAAAATTAATAATAAGAGGAAAATTATTATTTGATCCCTTCTTTTTTACTGAGTTAACGATTTAGTCCCTCATTTATTTTACATACATATTTGCGTGCCCGTTAGGGCACGCAAAGGCTCTAGTATATATATATGCCTAGATGGCTTCAATTAAATAGGTATCACATAAGCTGTTCAATCACTCAAACCATTCTAGTGTTCTAAAGTTGTTAATTTATTATATCAATATCCATATTTTATATTATATGGCTCCACCTCTTTCTGGTCGTCCATGTTTAAAATTATAGTCTATGAAATTAAAAATAAGAGAAAATTTACTATTTGGTCTCTCTTTCTTTACTAAGTTAACAATTTAGTCCCTTATTTATTTTACATACATATTTGGGCAACTGGCCGTCTCTATTATTTCTTTGACTGGTTTGTGGAGGCACCCACTGATTTTGCCAATGTGTTAGTTGGCTAGTATATTATATTGCTCAACAAACAGACATACCATTTTTCTGTAAACAGAGAAGACACATGCATGCGTGCATAGGTGTACTTAAGCTCTTAATCTCATTTGCCCCCAAACTATAATCAATCCATATTTAATTTGTGAAGAACAATATAATATATGTATACATTATATCCAATTCCATAACTTTTTTGAATGATTATACTAACGAAAATTATAAGGTTAAGTTATGCAAATTTGCAAGCTTAACTAGATGCCAGTAGTACTTAATAATGAAGATTAGAGTTGACGAAAGATAATTTAAATAAATTCTCTTATTAATACGGTTAAAATTTAAGGAATATTATTTTACATTTTCATATTTCACTACAAGAAAAACCTCAATTAGAGACGGAATTTTGCCCGTCTCCAATTCCCTCTCTAATTCGGGCGAACCTAATATAGAGACGGAATTCCGTGTCAAAATTAAAGACGGAATTTTTCGGTCTCTAATTAGAGGCAGATTATTCTGTCTAATTTATTTTTTGGTTTTTTGAAAAATAGCAGCGGTTTTAAACCGCTACTATTGTAATTTTATTATTTTCCATTTACAAGATAATTGCCTGACATTTTCTCTTCAAATATATATCATAAAAATTACTAATAAATACAAATTCATAATAATATTTATAATACTGCTACAAACTTACAAGGACACAAGACTACATAGTGCTATGATTTAGGTGCCATAAAAATTGAAACTACAATAAGTACGTTACAATACATATATATACATATATATACACTGAACATATATATCTTTGTTGATTTATTAGAACATGGAAGAAGAATCAAGAATAGTAGAATACTAATACAAAAGTTTGCGTCGATAATCATGGAGAAGATTGGAAGAAACCCAAGAAAAGTAGGTGTTACTCACATGGAAATATGAGGAATTCAGAATCATCACTCCTTAAAATTAATATCCCATCCTCACATTCTATGAACATTTATATATTTATATATATTTTTTTTTCCAACGTAACACCCCTTTTTGCTGATGAAGTTTCCAAAATCGGCAAAAGTCCAATCATTGAGCATGTGGTCTTAGGAATTGGCGCCACAATTCTCATTTCTCAAAACTTTCTATACGCTACATTATATTCATATCATCATATGTTAATCCATCTTTGACATCTATAAGTATTAGTGTACTACGTACATCATGATTAACAAACATGCATATATAGCCATTATTTTTTAATATCAGCACGTCAAATCTGTAAATGCATGAACATGCTAATTACAACAATGTATTTTTAATGTTTTACCAATATATATATATATATTGTAGTTTAATTCTACGAGGATAAGGTGTGTTCATGATGTGGCTGTTCAATTCCTCCACCAATATACAACATATATATTGCGTTCATTTATTCATTATTAATTATTGCGTATATATTTTATACGATTACCACCTCATCCATCTATAACATGTGCACTACTGGGATCCCTTAATTAAATAGTAATTTGTGGCTGCGGTGCACTTTGTTTTGTATAAGAAATAATTATTTATAAATATAGTATGTTTATTTTCATTTATTTTTAAACTCCGGTGAATCTTTATATACTCAAATGTCAAATCTAAATTTCGAAAACTTTTAAAATAATTTTTATATGTTTATACCAATATTCTTCGTTTATAATCACCAAATGTAAAAATAAATTATTAATATATATGAAAACACCACTAAATTATTATAATTAATTATATGCAATATTTAGTATTTTATAACTACAATTCTATATTTTGTCTGCACACATGCTAGTTACATATAAACAATTATTATTACAAAAAAGATGTGAATTAAATGTCCTTTACCTAGCTATCCGGATCCATGAAGCGTAAATTTTTATAGATAAACCATTCATATATATAGTAAGAATTATATATGCAAACTAGCTAACATCAGAGTAGTAGCTAGTATATAGGTGTGTATACGTGAATGTTATAATATCTATATTTATTTATTAAAGATAATACATAAACTTCTTCTTTAAAATATGAGGAAAGTGGAAAGATAACATGTCAAATTTGATCTATTTAGATTTTAGATAATATTCTTCACCAAATCATACTTGATTAGATTACTTCAAAATTCTGAAATAAGCTACTATTCATCAAACAATAAATTTTAATTTATAATAAAACAATTCAATGATTCCTAAAAACACTATAATAAATATGAATATTTCTCAACTAATTATTTTTAACACCCATCAATGAAGTTGAGAAAATATATTATTTGTTATTAATTTTTACCGTTGGGATAATTAGTTAATAAAAATTCAACAATTAATAATAACTGATAAAATTACTGTAAAATCATTATAAAAAAATAAATTCCCATATCTTTCTTACAGTTATTATATTGATAATCACAGATATATTATTATTGTGACCCCAAAAATGGTGTTCTTTTTCCCTTGTAGTAATGACTCTCATCTAAACATAACATTGAAGTAATTGCTCGACAGGTTAAATGTTCATTTTGGTCATCAAATTATGAGATCAATTTCATTTTGATCATCTTAAAATTATTTTTTTGTTCTATTTTAATTCATAAAATTTCCCATTTTGTCTACCGTTAGTCTAAAATGTGATTTATTCTGATTTATGTTATTATTTATAACTTGAACAATTAAGATAAATAATCTCTCTCTTATTATATGTGTCGTAATAAGTGAATTGGTTAAAAAAGAAATCAAAATATCGATATAAATTTGTGATTTTTTTTTTTCAAAGAGTGAACATTTTTTTTTCCTCCTTATCAACTTACAAGATATGCATGAGCCAATACTTCAAAGTTCAAACTATACCTAATTTAATTTGCGTTAGTGTTATCTTGGAGAATAGAGACTTTATTATAACAAATCATCTCTTCTTTTGTTAATTACGGATGAAATTCATAAAAATGATCTGCTGATCTGGAAAAGGTTATCCCGATACTATAATGTGGAGACCAAAATTTAACTCATGCTTAAAGCAATGAAAAATATACGTACACAACAGTGTTAAGCACGTACCGGAAGTTGAGTAAGAAAAAATGGCATAATTTAGGGTTTAATTTGGCTATTTGGGATGTTTATATATATTTATATAACATATTGTCTATATCACGTTAGTTCAAATCTAGAATAATTTATTTTTTTGTTTTGATTTGAAGTAATTAAAGCTTCGAATTCCCCGTATCATAAGCAACCATTTAAATGCATGCATTTGTGATTTTTAATTTGTGCATATACATTATACACTACTTCAATTCCTTCTTTTAAATATTATTATTATTATTACCTTGTAGATATTTCATATACTGCAATATTTGACTATAGCTGCGCAACCTAGCATGATATTTCATATATTTAGTTTAGTCATTTTGGGGTTATTGACTTTAATTTTTCTTCCTAACCGTCTTCTATCAAATTTAGGTATTATTCATTTTGTTTGACCTATATATATATCTTATATTATATGGCTCCACCCTTTTATGGTCGTCCATATTTTAAAACTATAGTACAAAATTAATAATAAGAGGAAAAGTATTATTTGATCCCTTCTTTTTTACTGAGTTAACGATTTAGTCCCTCATTTATTTTACATATATATTTGTGTGCCCGTTATGGCACGCAAAGCTTCTAGTATGGTGATATGGTTCCTCAAACCCACATACCTAATACCAAAATAAGTAATGGTATATATATTAGGTTTATATGAAGACGTTAGCTAATGCTAATCCCCAATAATAGTATAATAACTATCTTACTGAACTAATATGTCCCTTTATGGAGCTACCACTAACATGGCCAAAATCATGATGTGAGATGGAGGCTTAAAAATCATTGATATTTTTCCATAAAAAGCGAAAATTTAATTAATTGTAATAAATATATTAATTATATATGGTTTACCAAAACCATGAGAATTAAAATATCTAAGCAGTAAATTAAGGCCGCACGCAAAGGGCTCTTCCGTTAAAACTTATAAACAGCCTCAAAATCCACAGTACGGCGCGGCTTTTCCCTTTGCTACGTTTTTCCTTCTCTTTTTTTAGGATAGTATAATTGTTATTTTATTTATAAGGTTTAAATGTCTTTTTTGTTCATTTAATTTTATGAAAAGATTAATTTAATTGTAGTTTATTGTCATTTTTTATGATTCAATTTTATTCCACTAACATCTAATTTTTAATAAATTTAAAATTAAATTTTAATCATATATATTAATTCCATTTGATTGTATTTTACGTACTCGGTACCACCATTATTTATACTATAGTTAAATTTGAAACAAACTTAATACAAATGTTACAAGGAGTAATAAACCTACATAAACACTAGTTATTTTATAATTCATAATTATTACATACTTAATAATATCCATTAACTCCTTTCATTTTCGTTATTGAGGCTAAAATGCACAAATTAGTCTCTAAAGTTTGATTGCTGTACAAAAAACAAATATTTGAATTTTAGAAATAAAAAATGATTTTTTATTTTGTATAAATAATAAATTTTAATAATTTTTTTATTATTATTTTAATTTATTTGTTATTGTTAATTACAAAATATACTTAATTTTAGGTACTCTGGATGAATATAAAATGTAATAATAGGTATAAAACAAAAAAATATCTTTTAATTTTACAACGTCTTAAAATAAATTGTTACTCAAAATACAATTTTCTTTTTAATTTTTCAAAGTTCATGAAAATTTTGTTTTTTTTAAGCTATTATTAATTACATTTTCATCAAAATTAAGTATATAAATTATATATAATTAATAATCATGGTATAATTCTAATACCATAAATTTATTCAAAGACCTATATATAATAAATAATAATACATGTCAACGAAGATTCAAGTTCACCCATTATATATAGGAAGTCACATGAGGAAAATTAGGACACAATCCATATTGAATCACTTTAGGCAATAAACAATTGGACAACAACGTTCCCGGACAATATCCAAATTTACAATTAGTTAATTGAAAATTGAAGCAGCAAGTTTGCAACAACTCCAAATTCCTAGCTAGCTAACTCTCTAACTATAAATACCCCTCAAAACCGTCCCAACTCCCCCATTACCACTTCCACCACCACCTCCTCATCTTCCTACCTTCTCTCTCTCTCTCTCTCTCTCTCTCTAACTTTCAAACTTCACTTCACTTCAATTCTCATTCCCTCCCAAAAATGACTTCTCCTCTTCTCTTCCTTTTTCTCTTGTTCTTTTTCTTCTCCTCTTCCTTCTTCGCCGCCGCCTCGGCCTCGGCCACGGTGCACAATGTGGCGAGTTTCGGAGCCAAGGCCGACGGCAAGACCGACTCCACGAAGGCGTTCCTCAGCGCGTGGGGTCAGGCTTGCCGGTCGGCCTCTCCGGCCACCGTGTACGTGCCACCGGGCCGGTTCCTCCTCGGGAATGCGGTGTTTAGTGGTCCCTGTAACAGTAAAACTGCCGTCACATTCACCATTGATGGCACCTTGGTGGCTCCCTCCGACTACCACGTCATCGCTAAATCTGGAACGTGGATCATGTTTCAGCATCTTCATGGATTATCCGTTCGTGGTGGTTTGCTTGATGCCCAAGCCACTTCATTGTGGACTTGCAAGAACAAAGGCCAAAATTGCCCCACCGGAGCCACGGTATGCAACAAAATTAAAACAAACCAAAACAAAACTTCCTTACTGTCCTTAATTGGATCATCAATTATATTAATAGTAATTTAAAATATGAGCTCTTTTATTTTTTTAAATTCATATATATATAGATAGTAGTATATATTAATGTCAGAGCATCATATCGATCACTGAAAATTAAGATACGCGCACATGATTGGTCCTTTAATTTATTGTTGAATGGTGAATAGACCAAGTGAGGAGTGGCATGACGAGATGAGCTATTTGAAATTTGAAAAGAGCGTTATATAGAGATTCCAACACGCGAAATTGTAGCTGCAAAATTTATGCTGTAGAGTTCTGCAAAGCTAGGGATAGGCAATGATCGTATGTGGAACGGTTTCAACGGCCCAAATATAATAATATATAATTAATTTTTATGAGATAATAATGTTATGGTTGACAGTGCAATGATTACGAGAAGTTGAAGCAAATAGAAAGTTTGGGGAGTTATATTATATATGGTGTGGTTATTAAGAGAGATTCTTTTTATTTATTAATTAATTGTATCGGTGGCCTAAACGGATGGAGTCGTGGAAGTTGAAACTGTTCCGTTAGTTTTCTTGAGAATTGGGAACTGTGGGCCCACGCAACCTGGGGTGCGGTGAGGTCAAGAGACTTTTTTGCCTTTCATTGAATTTACTTGGTTTTCATGAGAATTAATAAAGCAGAATCATTTCACTAGTTCAAGTTATTTAGAAGATGGTCAAATCTTTTAAATAATTAATTAGCGTATAACATAGTAATTTTTTGTTTTGTTGTTTAACATATTAGTGATTTTTGTAATTTTGTGTTGTGTTGTGTAGAGCTTACAATTTAGCAACTCCAACAACATTGTAGTCAGCGGGTTGACCTCAGTGAATAGCCAAATGTTCCACATTGCGTTCAATGGATGCCAAAACGTAAAAGTACAAGGCGTGAAGATAAACGCGGCCGGAGACAGCCCTAACACCGACGGAATTCACGTTCAGTTATCGTCGGATGTCACCATACTTAACTCTAATATTCGCACCGGCGACGATTGCATCTCCATCGGCCCCGGCACCACCAACATGTGGATTGAAAATGTTGCATGCGGCCCTGGCCACGGAATAAGGTTCTTACTCAAAATACATATATAATTGTGTTTCTATAAGATTATTTTCAGTTTAGTTTATTAATCTTTTTGTGTTGGTTGTATATATGGCATGCAGTATTGGAAGCCTAGGAAGGGACTTAAAGGAAGCGGGTGTACAAAATGTGACAGTGAAAACGGTTACATTCACAGGCACTCAGAATGGTGTGAGAATAAAGACATGGGGAAGGCCTAGCGATGGATTTGTGAAGAACGTGGTTTTTCAACATGCTGTTATGGTCAATGTCGAAAACCCCATCGTAATTGACCAAAATTACTGCCCAGGAAACAAAGGCTGCCCCGGTCAGGTGAGCTTCATTTCATCTCCAAGGGTGTTTTCGGAATTCCAATATATATTTTTCTGTTATGTTTCGTATTTACGTTAGTAATAATATAATTTAATTTAATTAAAACAGGCATCAGGGGTGAAAATCAGTGATGTGACGTACCAAGATATTCATGGAACATCGGCAACAGAAGTTGCAGTGAAATTTGATTGCAGTTCAGAGAATCCATGCAGTGGGATAAGGTTGGAGGATGTGAAGCTAACGTATGCCAACAAAGTTGCTCAAGCTTCATGTTTTCACGCAGACGGATCAACGTCGGGCTTAGTTATACCGGAGAGTTGCTTGTAGTTGTTCAATCAAACTTCAATCGTATTAGTGTACTAAATGATTCACTAGTCTCTGTCCTAAAACTCTTAGGACAAAGATATATATATATATATATATATAATTAAGTACAGTGTCATACTCAAATATATATAGTGATAAGATTAAGGATTAAGGATAGGAAATTTATTGCTTGAGCCTGTGGCGTTTAATTATGGCCTCTTGGGCCATGGTGGAGCCTGGCCTTGTGTAACAGTTTTATGGCCCATCAATATACAAGTATCTATGGAAGGATTGTAATATTTTGTTTAAAAGTATATATTGAATGAAGGAAATTCTAAGATGCAAGTATCTATGGAAGGATTGTAATATTTTATTTAAAAGTATATATTGAATGAGGGAAATTCGAAGATGTAATTTGGCGTATGCCTACAATTATACAAAATTATAAGGTGNTTCACAATTCATAATTTTACACTTCATCCTTCCTTCATCACATCATCTTCAATCTTATCTTTATCCTTCATCACAATTTACAGTTTCTAATCTTTTCTTATATTTTCTAGATTTTTATATATTTTGTATTTTTTAGATTTTTAACTTAATGAATATATAGAAAACCGATTAACCGATCCAATCCAAACCGATTAAAGTCAGTTTGGATTGGTTCGGTTGACCTAAAATGACTGGATTGATTGGATGGCTTTAGTTGTTATCCAATTTGTTCGGTTCGGTTGAAAAAAAATGTCAAAACCGATCCAAACCGAAGTTTGAACACCCCTGGTGTAAAGGATGATAGAGCTAAAATTTAGAAAGGTAAAGTATGATTTTTCTTAATATTAAATAGGCCAAAGTCCTATTTTGGTCCCTCAGTTATGCTCGATGTTCTAAATTGGTCCCTCAGTTTTTCAAAACTTGACATAGTTGTTCTGTCAAACGTTTTTCATCCATTTTTTCATTAAAGAAAAATAAGAAAAATAAACTTTCATCTCCAAAAGTTTTATTTTCTTATATTAAAGTTCTTCTTCTTTTTATAATTGGATCAAAACGTAAGAAAAAGAAATAAATTAAGATTTAAACTGAATTTGCTCAAAAAATCTCTCTCTCTCNGACCTTTTTCCTTTATAATAGAACCAAAATATAAAAAAGAAAAAGGCCAAAGTCCTATTTTGGTCCCCCAGTTATGCTCAGTGTTTCAAATTGGTCCTCCAGTTATTTTTCGTTCCATATTGGTCCTCCAGTTATGCAAAATTTGGCAAAGTTGGTCCTTCTAACAGTTTCCATCCATATTTTTGTTAAAAAAAAGACAAAATTAATTTTTAACTCCTAAAAGTTTAAATTTTTTGCATCAAGTACCTTTTTTCTCTATAATAGAATCAAAATGTAAGAAAGAAGAAATAATTGGGGGTTTTAGTTTATTTCACACCAAAAAAAAATAAAATCTCTCTCTCTTCCATGGCCACTGTCATCAGAACTCCGATTTTCTAGCCACCGCCGCCGCCACATCCCTCCACCCTCCTCTCTTCCAAGTACTCGAAACCCTTTTCTGTATCTTTCAAACACTCTGCCATCGGATCCATGAATTGATTAAGGTAAAGTGACTTAAGCACTGCCACATAGTGTGAGAAATCACCAAATACAATAGCATTTATAGATATTGAGATTTGAGAGAAAATAACAAAAAAAACAAAATCCAAGTTAGCAGAAGAATGATTCAACAAACTTTTGCTCTTAAGTGTTAATTGGTCCTGCATAGGAGTTAATAATTATTCGAAGATTTTAGAAACCCACCAGTTTATGGAGACGCTATGACATTTTTTTTTTAATTATTCTAAAATTTTGTTCCCAATTCCTCTAATTTCCGAAAATGAAGGGTTTTTTTAGGTGTGTGCCTTTTGGTGTGGATGTCAATTTCAAGACCTCCTTATTCTCTCTCTTTCTCTCTCTCCGAATTAGCAATAGAGCTCGAACATCAGAGCATGGAATTGAAGCATTAGAAGGTTGGCAAAGTAGAAGGGGCTTTCTAAATACAACAAAGTATCAAAAAATTGAAGCATTAGAAGGGACTTTCTGTTTGAAAGATACAGAAAAGTGTTTCGGGGACTTGGAAGAGAGGAGGGTGGAGGGATGTGGCGGCGGCGATGGCCGGAAAATCGGTGTTTTGATGACAGTGGCTATGGAAGAGTGAGAGAAAAATGTAATTTTGTCTTTTCTTTCTTACAATTATTTCTTCTTTCTTACATTTTGGTTTTATTATAGAGAAAAATGTCATTGATGCAAAAAATTTAAACTTTTAGGAGTTAAAAATTAATTTTGTCTTTTCTTTAAACAAAAAAATGGATGGAAACTGTTAGAGGGACAAACTTTGTCAAGTTATGCATAACTGGGGGACCAATATGGAACGAAAAATAACTGGGGGACCAATTTGAAACACTGAGCATAACTAGGGGACCAAAATAGGATTTTGGCCAAAGAAAAAATAATTGGGAGATTTTACACAAAAATAACAACCTCTCTCTCTCCATTCACGTCGTTGTCGCTGAACCACCCACCACCATTGCTAATCTGTCTCTCTCTCTATGCATTCAAGTCGCTGCCGCCGCAAACGACAACCCTGCCGACCCCGTCAAATCTCACTCCGAATTGTAGAGGTGAGATTTGACGGGGCCGACGGGGTTGGCAGTGGCGGTGGCACGCGGCATGTGTGCAGAAAGAGAGAGAGAGATTTGCAACGATGGTGGGTGGTTCAGCGGCAGCGGCGTGAATGGAGATAGAGAGAGATGTTGTTTTTGTGTAAAACCCCCTAATTATTTCTTCTTTCTTATATTTTGGCTCTATTATAAAGAAAAAAGTTCTTTAATGTAAAAATTTAAACTTTTAGGAGTTAAAAATCAATTTTGTCTTTTTTTTTAATGAAAAATTGGATGAAAAACGTTTGAGGGACCGACTGTGTCAAGTTTTGGATAACTGAGGGATCAATTTGGAACATCGAGCATAACTGAGGGACCAAAATAAGACTTTGGCCAAAGAAATTTCATATTAACTGTGGCTGGTCACGTGTTAATTTGTTGACTAACTCAGCCGGCGTGGTTTTTTTTTTGTAACAAAGTAAAGAAAAGAATAAAATATAAAGGGGCGTGATTTTAATAAGACTCAAAATACTGAAAAAGTGAAAATAGACAAAATTATAAGGATAAACCCGCCAAAAATTATAGGGGCTTTTTAAAAATTTGACCAAAGTTTAGGGACATGAATTAACATTTTAACCCCAATTCATGTTGGGGTAGAAACGAAGATGAAGTTGAACATAACTTTCAGTTCAGAATTCAGATCTTGGCTTCTTGCTGACTAGTTTCCCCGCCTGTATATCCATTTCCGCGTTCGAATACATTGCCGTCAGCCGACAAAGTCACCGTTCCGGTGGTGTCAGTGTCTCCGATGACCTCCTGTCTCTTCGAGATCCGGTAGTGCTTGTGGTTCCACCACACTACACTGCACAGATTAAAGAGGAAAAACAAAATTAATCAATTGAGGTTGATTTGTTTTCATTCTACTTACTGTGTCTCAACTCTTACTCGTTCAAAGATTGACGGGGAATATGGCTGCGAGACAAATGGAGGAGATACAGAAGAAATTGGCGATGTTGAATTACCCAAGAGCCAATGCCCCTGCGCAATCCCTCCTTTTTGCTGGAATGGAACGCTATGCCCTTTTGGAGTGGCTCTTCTTCCGGCTATTAGGCGATAAATCACCTTTTTCTCAGCAAAATTTGCAAGGGGATGTTCTCGTTCGTGACGAAGAGACTGCTCGCATTCAGTATTTAGCAGAGATTGCCAAGTTTCTGGGCATTACCACTACTATAGATACCGAAGCCATTCAAGTTAGTTCTTCTGCTTTCCTGTATTTTAGTTTATCTTGGACTCTGGACATATCTAATATTCTGTTCATCCATATTTTCTTTCCTATTGCATTTATTTCTTATATGGATTTTTGATCTTGACGCAATTGCAATTTTTACTAACGTCATTGGTCTGTTCTGAACTATTCTCTTGCCATTTATGTGTAGCTTACCTGTTTGATAAGGTTATATAGATGCTTCGTTAAATATTCCTCTTAGTTCTATCTCATTCTTCTGTAATATCAGGTACTGATGTGACAAAGAGTTGTAGATCATTTAAGCTCGGCATTCTCATTGAAGAAAAAAGAAGTTGTTTAGAAGTGGTATCAGTGAATTTCTGGCATATTTCTGTGATACTTGTTGATTGATCAACGGAATCATTGAGATTGGTAGTTGTAAAATCAAATTGAACTTCAATGATCTTTGACTGCGTGGATGAACTCTTTGTCATATTTGTGCGATTTGTAGGAATAAAAAGTAGGAGCTAGTGTTGCAGAGCTATATTGCTGATCACTATATATCTTTCATGAATATTAGTGTCAGAAAGCTGCCAGCTTATCTATAGTACAGTCTAGAAGGTTTTCTAGTCATAATAAATTTCCATTGTCATGGATTTTATTTGGGCTATGATACTGTATGGGTCTTTTTTGGATGTCAAGTTGTGATTTAGTATTAGATGTATTGGTGTAGGTCACAATGCCTTTATGATTAAGTGCATAGTTGACATTCTTACAGTATATGTTTTAAGAAGTTCATATTTATATCCAAATGATAAATATCATTTCTATAAGAGTGCTTGCTTCATGTGAGTGTGGTTCTATCAGGAAATTGAGCAATACCTGTTGAACTAAAACTGTTTTGAATTCAAATGTTTGGATTGGTTTTCTTAATTTTTTGTGTCCAAAAAGTGTCATTAGTGAGTGTGTTAACACATTAGCAAACTTCCAGTATAGCAAATACCTAATATTTTATGGTTAAGAAGAAGAACTAAGACGATTCCTTGCTAATAAGGGAGGGCTATTTATAGGGTTGTTTCTGGATTGGATATGGTCATATGGTGCATTTGGCTACTTTGTTATAGTTTTTTTTTTAATTGTAGTGAACTAGTAACTAGTAACCATTTTAGATTCCATGTTCAAGTGCGATCATGCCCTTATGCACTATTCTAATACCTTCTTTATGGGAGGGGGAAGGGGTTGCGACGTGGAGTAATAGCTTATCCTTACAGTTGGAAAATATGTAACAGGGACGTGGAAGCTATGAAGATCGGACTGAAATGCTTCAACTTATTGTAGATCTAGTGGAGGCAAGCATTTATGCTGATAATGCAGAATGGAGGTTGTACTCTCTCTTATGGCTACTAAAATATGCTTTTCTACAATTTTGCCATGTGGAATTGATATAAAATTTGTTGGCATTTTGATCTCTGTAGTGTGGATGAGCAGGTGGCAAAGGACATACAATTGATAGATTGCATTGCAGAAAAGCAAGCCCAAATTTTTTCTGAAGAATGCAAATTGTTTCCTGCAGATGTTCAGATTCAATCCATTTATCCCCTGTAAAAATTTTCTTGTCCCCTTTTTTTTCTTCCTGATGATTTTCGCCTTCTATTCCATGATTATACTCTATCAAAATGTCTTTATGACATTGTGATGATGGGTGTGGGCTCTTTTTATAAATTTATTTCAAACATTTCATGTTGTGTCTAAAATGTTTAGCACACTAGCAAATCTCATTTCCTTCTCAACAGATTAAATTAGCACGAGTTTTCTTCTAAAAACTAAATGTTGCTTTACAGAGAACCACACCAGCTCAGATTTTTGAATTGCAGACCATGATATATGCTAATTTTATGCAGTAGAAGTGCGCTTTTTGTGTGGAGACATAAAGTGATGAATGTCTTTGTGAACTTACTGTGGTGTTCACTGGCAGTGATGGTGTCATTTTTATGCCTGTTGCAAACAGACAAAATTTGTACAATATTTTCATATATTCTTTACATATTTTCTTTTTTTTTTAAAGTATATAAAGGTTGCTTTTATGTTACAAGTGCTGCAGATATAATTTATTGACTTGTTGCAGCAATAAATGGAAGATAACATCCTTTATTTTGTTGGGCTGAAAATTAGGGCTTTCACTTTTTAAAGTTTTCTACGAGTTGTTAAGAATATAGGAAAGCCTTGTTAGCTAAGGAAAGAGTTAGTCCTTTTTATGAGATGCTAAGATTTTAGGAGAGTGTTGTAGGTTAAAGAAATAGTTACCTGTAGTGAACCCAAGGGAAGGGTGTGGTTATATTATTAATTCAAATAGAAGTTTAGAGTCAGCTTTCTACATTCCCTCATTCAGTTTTTCAGTTGATATATCTTGGTTCTGTCCCTATTTTCTCTACAAATTTCAAGGGATGGACCTAAAAGTCATCAGACTCTTGGTTGATTCCATTCATCTTGTTAAATATAAAAAAATTCTGATACTAGGAAGATAGTCAATTCCCCGCTCCACCCACAAAAAAATGAAAAAAGAAAACTATATCTCCATGATAGAGCTGGTGGGTTAGTACTTTAATAATCCTAAGTACACTTTTTTGTCTCAAGTTCCATGGATAGAGGCCTTTTGTAGCTGAATTTGCATTAATTAGCATATAAATTTATCCTCTTAAAACCTCATAATACCATAACTTTTATCACAATTCACAATATCAACTTGTTATGAGATTCTTAAGAAAAATTCCTAAGTTGACAAGCAAAAGTATCGAGATAGAACTTACAGAAACATGCACTTCTTTTAAGGCCAAAACCAGAAACACACACCTCTTTTGTTTTTGGAGTTAGTTGTAGCCTTGTAGTTTCTGAAGCCATTTGGTTTTAAGATTATTTGAGTCCTTGTCTTATTTGTTGGAAAACAAGGTCCTGCTAACACTTTTGGCTTCAGCTGTTGAATTCTGCTCATTTGTTATGATATAAATTGATTTGAAAAGGAATATTGATTAGATGGAGATGATATATCTCGTACATGAAAAATAACTTTCTATCTCATGAAATATAGTGATAATTCTGTTTCTTTAATCCAAGTTCATTTGCAGACCAGATGTTTCTGAGCTGGAGTCCAAGCTTTCTGAACAATCAAAAATATTGTTGAATCTTCAGCAGAAAGTCGATGATTTGGCATCAAAGGTTTATTAAACTCATTGACCCCTTCTTGTCTACTAATAGTCTTTTTTTCTTCCAATAAAAAAAAACACAGAATATATTGTGAAGAAAGAAAAATACCAAAGAGGAGGCAAGGTTATCCTCCCAAGATAAATGACCAAAACTGAAACAAGACAAACAAAAGAAACTTAAACATCCAGCAAAGTTTCCAAGTCCCTCTGCATATTAGAGAGACACATCCTCAAAGAGACCTTGAGCTGAACCACTAACATTATTCTCAGATCCCAACAAAAACTGTGCATTTCCACAAAGTTCTGTCCTCTTTTGCCCTTCCAAATCTTTCAGCCAGATTAGGCGAAACTGCAATAAATCTTGCAGGCACACCCAGCTCTCACATAAGACCCTGAATAATTTGTTCTGCAAGAAGTGGCCTTTTGGCTGTATAATAATAAATTTCAAGTTCGTCAGTATTTATTCACATAACAGAAAAAGGTGTCAATATTTTCTTAGTGGAATTACTGTTTGCTTATTTTATATGTTATGACTTTATCCTTGTATGTAGCATGCTTACAATCCGGATGAGGAGTATACTGAGGTGGAAGCCCAACTGAGGGCACATTTGGAATCTTTCCTGGATACTGCCAGAACATTCAATATGATTTACACTAAGGTCTGACCAGCCTTTCTCTTATTTGATATGTAGATAATTTATCTAATTTGTTTGTACCCAGTCAAATAAATTCTTGTGGTGCTTTATATTTGGGAAAACAATCATGGCCATGAACTGAACCCACATTACTTGGGAATTTTGAAGTTCTGGTGTTCAAAGAAATTATATCCTTCTATGTAATCTCTAAGAAGTGTCTAATGTACCATACAAAAGGAGCTTTATATTTGGAATCTCTAAGAAGTGTTCAAAGAAATTTAACAAAAATGACTAGAGATGACACCCAGCTTCAGGACTAGCTTTATTTATCTTTCATTTTCTATCATTCTTACACACTTTTATTGTGCTTAGATGCTTTACACTATTAGGTCATACCAATCTCGGAATGCTTACATGCGTTGTTTTTATCTTCAACTGGCAGCTTATTGTTGGTCAATCAAACTGTTGCTCCAATGTAATATTTATGGCCTCCATCATGACATTGCTGTTTCTCATTCAAGTTTAGCAGTGCTACCCATTTTTCAGTTTTTGCTTGACCACTTAATTATCTTTTGCTTGAACAACATCCAAAACTTGTATTCAGGCATACCTAGTTAGAGTTGCAATTATAGACGCATAAAATTCGTACATCTGCTTAAGCTAATAATATATTGATCTTTTTTTTATATAGGAAATTCGTCCATGGACACACATGATGGAGGTACCACAACTTCATGGGTTTGGACCAGCCGCCAATCGTTTATTGGAAGCCTACAAGATGCTCTTGAAGGTAACCAGCCTAACTGCCTAAGCATTGCCAAATGACTGTGTTCCTAGAAAACCTAAAATGTTTTAAACTACTAGAACCAAAAGTGATACTAGGCAAAATCCTTTATCTTCTATTTACAGGTAGTTACCACCCAAAAAACAAAGGGCACCTTTGAATCCTTTAAGCCATTCATTCCTAAGAGTTCATTTATACACATGTTTTGATTACCTAGTCATGAATCTTGACTCTAAATCATTTATTGCTGTTTGTTTCTCTTCAGCCTTCCATTTCTCCAACTCATGCTACTTATTTATACACTCATTTTGTGTTTATTTATTGTTCTTCCTCCATGGTTTAATTTCGTTAGTAAATGATAATATATGAAACGTTGATGTAGAATCCCTGATTTTTGTTTCTACTTGTGTTTTGACAGTTTCTCGGTAACCTGAGGAATCTTAGAGACTCACATGCAGCTCTTGCTGTGGGATCTTCTGAAACAACCGGAGAGCCTTCTTCAGTTACAAGAATAATATCTGAATGTGAATCAGCACTCACAGTCTTAAATCGTGATCTTGGAATTCTCTCGGCTTCCATTGATCGTGAACGCGGAGAAAAGATGAGAATGTGATGAAAAAAGGGTTTGAGAAGTGAGAGATTGTGAGATTAACTCGTAAATGTCAAATATTATTCAATTTGGTACACGATGTTATCACCCAATATTATGTCTTGAGGGAGTAAATAACATGCAAGTTTAGTGTCACTAGTATGTATAGAAAGGGTCTATCAGCCAATTTGCCATTTGAAGTTTTGAACCAGTACATTTTTTATCCTCAGTGTTAAGAATTTAAGTAATGTGATCTTTTTGGCGATAAAAAAAAAGTAAGTAATATGAGACATTTCTTTAACTGGTTTTAGTGATCTGTGATCGTTGGGAGACAGATATGAACATTATAGTCAACCTTAGGAGACAGATAGACATTCAAGATGCATTCTAAAAAAATATGATTTTATTTTAAAAAATCTTGTATATATTATATTGTTATTTATAATTTTAACAATTAGAATAAATTATAGGACCAGATAATTAATTTTTCTTTAATTTATTATAGATTCTATAAATATCATTGTCACATCACGTTGTATCAGGATAAATATCAGTTTAAAACTCTTATGTTAAATTTAGGTAAAAAATTCAAAATGGTCCTAAATGTATAGGATAATTTCAAATTAGTCTTAAATATTTAACTTGTTTCCAAATAGTCTTACATGTTTTCATAATTTCTCAAATTAGTCCCAAACTTACTTTCGATACGCGGTTGACCTCATTTATTAATAGTTGGACAGGGAAACAACTCTTCAAAAGGTAACACATAGTTTCAAAATCATCATATTCAAACTTAAAATGAAATAAATATAACTAATTTTACTTATTTAATTGTGAAATGAATGACTTACTTTTAATATCCAATTTGACCTTGCTTGTTATAGCCGGATTTGGATAGACAAAATCTTTGTCAAAAACAATTTTGTAACTTTGAATTCATTGCATTTTAACTTGAAACGATAGAAATATGATTAGTTTCGGATCACTTTGAAAAATTATAGAAACATGCAAGACTAATCTAAAACAAATAATACATTTGGGACCAATTTAAAATTTACCTTATACATTTGGGATCAATTTGAGCTTTTGATTTTTACTTTAAATTTAAAAGTTTAAAACAACTATACAGTTACACAGTGGATTTGTTCCGTATCAAGTGGGGGTAGAAAAGTAAATGTCTCAGTGATGTCCCAGTGCTGTTGCCCTAGCATAGGACATGGGTTCTCACTTCTCAGTTCACACTTCTCATAGACGAGGATTAGATATACGGATGCGATCTAATTGCTTCTGAAATCCAACGGCCTACATTCTTCACCTTGTCCCTTATATATATATCTATACTCTATCGCCGTATAACACAATTTCTAGTTCTAGCAAGCTCCACACAAATCAACAGCCGTCGCATCCTCTCAATCTCTCTCTCGAGTTTCTTTGGCTTCCGATCTTCGTTTGCAGATCACAATGGTGTGTGACTCGTTGCCACTGCTCCGTGTTCCTTTTTCTTTTTGAATTATTCACTTTTGCTTCTAATTTATGGATTTCTCTGTTTATGACTTGGGTCCTTTCTTGATCGTTTCAATCTGATTGTTGGCGTGCACAGGTTCTCCAGAACGATATCGATTTGCTTAATCCTCCGGCCGAGATCGAGAAGAGGAAGCACAAGCTCAAGCGTCTTGTGCAATCTCCCAATTCATTCTTCATGGTAACTTTTTTTCGTTTTTCTTTGGTTTTCCCCCTGCTAAGATGTGTTTTCCTTTGCCGAGGTCTCCTAATTTGGCTTTTATTCGTTGAAAATCTGTAGGATGTAAAATGTCAAGGTTGCTTCAATATGTAAGTTTTTCAAATTTGAATCATTGGTTTGTGAATTGCTTGATTTGAATGTTTAGTTGTTAATTTAAGAAATATTTGTGCCTGCAGAACCACTGTATTTAGTCACTCCCAAACAGTTGTAGTTTGTGGTAATTGCCAGACGGTTTTGTGCCAGCCTACTGGTGGCCGAGCTAGGTTAACAGAAGGATGCTCTTTTAGAAAGAAAGGAGATTAAATCATGGAGCTTCTTAATGTTGTTGCAAGAGCCTATAGGGGTTGGTTTCAACACTCAACCAAGAAATTTTGGCGTTGATGAATTTCATAGCTCATCTCAATTCTCAATTAGTTATTTCTATCTTTTTTTTTGGTAGAATAGAACTGGGCTTTCATGATCGATTCTTATTCTCTACTTTTTTGCAAGAGGGATTTTGAGTTAATGGTGTCTGTATTTGATGTGGTTGTTTGGCTCTCGGTTGACATTTGTCTGGTTTAAAATTTTAACTAATAGCTTTAATTGAAAATCTAGCAATTTATTTATTTTTATCGTGGTTTTTATGCTGTTTTGTATTACATCCGGGTATATGTTTTATTTCGTGATTTTAAACTTGAGTTCTAAGTTTAGATTCTTTAAAATGAATTGGATTTTATACCCTTGTTCATAACCAGTAGTATAGAACTATGGAGCAACGGTTAGAAACTTGATATCTGTATACTACTGGTGTTTGTTATTAGTAAGGTAAACATTCTCCTGCTTCCGTCTTACCGTCTATATTCCGTTCCATGTGTATTTTTCCTCTACATTTGGGTTAACAAAAAAAAGTCTGTAATGTAGTGAACCCAGATTTGAATTTTCTTAGAAAAATTGTTCACATTTAGTGTTCAAGTAGGATTACTTTCAATATAAGATACATGAGTGTCCGACATTGGTGAATTTCTTCTGCAGTTTTTAATCTTAGCCATGAGTTCCTTCTAGATTGCTCATCTCGACATGAGTCTCTTGATTTTGATAAACTAAAACTAGGTCCTTTATCCTTCTCTTGGCTTCTCCTTCAGATTCCAAAGAAAGAGTTAGATATTCATCAACGTGTCAGATTAAAGTACATAAGCAGACACAGAGGGAGATTTATATATGTATGGCAATGTTTAAACTTTAAACCATATTTGCGAAACAAAAGTGCCATTTTCATTGTCTTTGCTCCTTAAACCCTGGCCTTCAACGTTAAAACCACATTTCATATTTTAGTTTGTGCATATTGATCTGGTGGCGACAAACCCAGGGACCATACCAGTCATGAGGAGACTAGTACCATCGTTTTGCTTTTAAGCTTAACATCATATCAGGCCAAAAAAAAGCTTCGCAGTTCATATCATAGACATTAATGCTTAACATTTGTTGTTACGGCTTTCTGTGGTGCATTATTACACGTATATTTGCACTTTGCTTGATAACATCACACACTCGGTGTTCAATTTGACTTCTTTATAACAATTTGTATGTCATTTATTTAATATTTATTTTATATTAATAAAAAAATAACGTATCAACTAACAATTATATTGGCCTATTCTTTATAATATATATTTTTAATAATAATCCATAAATTCAATTTTTTTTATCATCTTACATTTTAGTAAAATTTCATTTAAATATTTCCGCAAATGTAGGAATCAATTTTACATTTTCGAAGAGTCAAAACCAAAATAGGCCCAAAAAGAGAGTAAAATTTCATTTAAATATTTTTATTTAATTTAAATAATCACACTAAATCACGCCTGTTTTCATTCCCTCTTGTTTCACACATTTCAAGAGAAAAAAAAAGTATTATATTAACGTCTAGAAAGAATTCAAATACCTTCTCTTCCTCCATCTTTTAAACCCTGAGTTCAAATGAAACGAGAATGCAAAATTGCCGTAACGCTTAATCCAGTTTTTTCAGTTCATTGTCTATGATTGGTTTGAAAGATGAAGGAAAAGAAATGACTTTAAGGCTATGTAGCAATGCTTTAAAAAAGATAGAAAGAAAAGCAAGTAAACACGAGGAAAAAGAAGACCCTTGGTACCTTATCAGGCTCCATACTAACTAATCCTCTCATTAGACAAAGCATCTGAAGCAAAGCCATGTAATCACAAATCTAAACTTCAGCAATCAAACCCCATTTCCGACCAACAATTTTTCTTAAGCCTTGAATCCACATTCTAGAAAAGTATCAAGAAGTCTTTAATCACAGCTCAATGTTACGGAATAGGTTTAGCCCTTTAGGTATAGCTATATAATTAGCACAATCTCACGGATCACAATTTAAGAAATCAAACATTAACAATATGCTGCTGACCATCAGGAAAATTAACGAAGTTTTGTAGCAAGGGGACAAACAAGAAAATAACTCAGGCCATTATCTTGGCAGACCTTACATAAAGACTGTCCACAACCTTCCCAATGTTGGAAATGGTTTCCAAGGTTGCAGGATAGATGGCGTCACTCTTAGGATCATCAAATATGACAAGGCATCCAGCACCTTGATCCAATGTCCCAGCAAACTTCTTGTCCAAAATCATTTGAGACAATTTCCTCTCCACATTATCAATGGGAAGTTCAATTAGCTCGGCAATATGCGCAATCTCAACCCTTGAGAATGGCTCAATTAATCTGCAAAGATTCTGCTCCAGAAGGGTATCATAGAGAGATGAGAGATGCCTGTGGACAATCGGGTCTTCTTCTAACTGTGCCTTGTAGTCCCGCAGAGCAATTTCAAATAACCTAAGGGATCGCTTGGAATGTGCATCTGCAACAGCTTTCATGGCATCCAAGTCAGGCCCAACATATTGTAGGCCTGCTTTAGAAGAAATAATGCCAGCAACATCGTCAGCCTGACTCACCATAATCTTACACAACAACATGTATTTCAGGCTAAAAACAGCCTTGGGATCTTCGAGAGCATTGAAAGACTCAAAAGCTTCAAAGAAATAACTATATGCAGTTTTATAATCCTTCTCTTCTGCGTGAAGAATCCCACTTTGCAAGTCTATGGTACCTTGTTGAGCTGGAGGCACATAAATAGCATTTGCAGCTGTTCTTGCAGCCGTGAGAGCAGCTTTTGCCTTTGGAAGGTTTCTCAAGGAGAAATGTAGTTTGCTTTCCAGCAAGTCTATGTCTACAAGAAGAAGCTTGTCATCCAACCTTCTAACCTCTTTGACCAAGCTAGTAAGAAGAGTTAAAGCTTCTGAATACTCCTTATTTTCCATCAGAAGAGATGCAAGCCTTGCCTCGACCCGCTGCCTCAGAAAGGTACGCTTTTCAGCACGAGTCCATTGCACCATTTCTTTGCAGAGTGCAATTTGTAGATCAGATGTCCCTGGTATTTTAGCAACAGAATCAATTATTCCCCTCACAATTTTTGCAACTTTAGCCTTGGGGATCACGGAAAAGAATGGCCTCAACTGAGTGAGCAAGCTCCGCAGATCCTCTGCCCTATTCTCTGACCTAAGGAGGTCAGAGAGATTTGTGATGGCCTGCTCTTTTATGCGCAGAGCTTCGGGAGATGAAGAAGGGTTGTCAAGTACCCGATAAAGAATAGAGATAGCCTCAGAAGGGTCTTTGGCCTCCAATGCTTGAGCAATTGTATCTGTTGTTGCGGGAAGATATGATGAAGACATAGTTTCTGCTAATACTAACTTCTGCAAGAACAATTTTGTCAATGTAGAGAAAGATGACTACAAATCTTTGCATTAAAATTAATTGTTGAGTAGAACAGATTATCACACTGAATTAGCAGTGTTTTTCATTAAAAGGGGGGGGGGGGGGAATTGAATGTAATTGCATTTTGAAATGGTTGTATTGAATTTGACAAGATCCTCAAAATGTAAGGAAAAGGAAATTGAGATCTACAGGCAAAGATTAAAGCTAAGGAAAACTGCAAATGGAAGTCTGATATCTCGAGAGTCAACAGCTACAAGTATTATAACTGTCTAATAAAATTGAATGCAATGACAATTAGAAGCATAAAATGAAAACTGATTCATTCCAATGTGGACAACAGTTAAACAAGTTTGTTTTCGCGTGTTTTGTGTTCAGGGTAAGATATCATTGATTAAATTTCAAACACATAAAACATAAAGGTAACAAACACTCTCTACGTGAAAGTAGTGCACAGAAAACCACCTCCACGAAACATTATTTTCTTTAAATACAATTATGAGGCACGCATCATCGCTCAAGGAACCAATCAGAGGCAAGATTTTCAACATATGGGACTTTCCACAAACACTCAATACAAAAATCCAAGTGCATAATACTTGCAAAGTGTGGAACCAACTTTGAATGAAGCAGTATTAAATGGAAAAGATTAAGAATGCAAAAACAATCACCCAAACACAAGTTCCTTAAAAAAAAAAAGTACAGCAACCTAGTACTGGCAGAATGCAAAGCAAAAAGATATAATGCTAAATTAAGATGGAACCACTACAGTTGAGTATATAATTAGGTCCCCAAAAAATCATCAAATCATCAATTTCACAGTAGCATCAAATATAAAAACTTCATAAGAGAATTGAGACAACTTTAAATGAAATCTGTTAGTGATCGGCTAAAAACAATGAGACAAGGATAAAATAAAAGCAATACACCCAATCTCAGCATCATGCACCCGTTTTTATACTAAAGAAAATCAGCTTTTAGATTCTTGTTGATAATATAACTCGAAAAGAGAAAAGTGAATTTAGTACATTTAGGGTAAAAATTCCATCTCTCCTCAAATTATTGATCACAAAACACCAATTTCCCGCCTTTCTCACACAATCTTTGTCCACCAGCTGAATCAACCAGTTTTGCAAAGCTATATCACAAAGGCATTCTTCCCAGCACCCTATGAAACTCCCTTATGCATTGTCCTCTCCTTTTCATATGCTCACCCCTCCTACTACTCAGAACTAGCAAAATAATGGAGATCCCACCATTGGAGGGATTCTACTACATGGATTTGGTCCTATTTCGATAACAAACCAACCCACTGTGCTTCAACCAATTCCAGTGACAAAATACTAAACAAATCTGATGCGAAAGTTCAACAACAGAGAAGAGCAAATGTAGGACAGCGAAGGGAGCATACCGGAGGCTTTTGACGACGATACTCGCAGCGTTTCCAGTGAACTTTGTAGCGTTTTCGGTGAGCCTTGAAGAAGAGCAGAGAATTTGTTATGCGAAGAGAAGGAAGTGGCAATCGCAGTTTCGCTGGAAAGGAAAGAGCAATTGAGACTGATTAGGGTTAGAAAGGGGTATATGGTTTTTGATAAGAAAACGACGACGTTTGGAGATCCCAGTTTAAGCCAAAAATTGATTTAAAAGAGGGAACTTTTTTTTGTATGCGGATTTTCTTTTTGGTCTAAATTAGAGTATTTACCGTTTGTTTTTTTTTTATACCAAACATAAGGAGAACTAGAAGAAAAAGAGTTTACAATTGGAATGGAAATTAAGGATAGAGTTTATATATAGTATTTACCGTTTGTTAATAGTGATAATCATGGTTTTTAAAATCGCCATTGAACCGGTCGAATTAGATATTCAAGGTTCATGAATCAGATCGCTTATAAATTAATTAATAAATAAATAATATATTAATAAAGAACAGATCAACAAAACAATAAATTATTAATTATAATTAAAAAAATCTATATATAATCAAATTCAAAATTTGGATAAAAAAAAAAATCAAAATTAATATGTCATAACTAAGTTTATAAATAATTATTATAACATAAAAATAGTCAAATAAACACACTAAGAAAATAAACCAACACGAAAATAAATTACAATTAAGCTAAACAATAAAAAGTAAATAAACCACCAACAAAAAAATAAACCACAATTAGGACAAACTATAAGAAGGAAATTAAAGAAATAAACTATAAAAAAGAAATAAAACACAAGAAGGAAATAAACATTCATTCACGTTTTGGAATAAAGACCACAAAGCAAAACAGAGCAGCGCTGCAGCGCTTTTACCCTTCTTCTTCCTTAGAAACTTTGAATCTTTGTTCACTTATATCAACTTTCCTCCATCATTGTTTCTCAATTTATTTGCTACTCAGTTGTACACTGCTCATCCTTCTTCATCTACTTTGTGTTCAAGTTTCATAACTTCTTGTTCATTTAAATTTCTTATTTTTCATTTGTATCTTGTTTTATTCATCAATATTTCTTGTTACATTGTTCAAATTTGTTCATCTTCATCCACATCTCCTTCTTCTATGTTCATATCACAGTGAACCGGTTATGCTCCAAACTAGACGGTTCATGTCGGGTTCCTCAGTTTTTGACCGTTTCAAAACACATATGACTTTTAAGCCAATTCGGAGTGGACCAGACGATGATCTGTGATAATAATGATTAATTTTTTTTGTCGTAGATTAAATAATGAGCATATAATATCTTTTGTACTTGAATGTGAAATTCGACTTTTTTTTTTTTAACATGAAATTGAAATCGTTACTACTTAATTAAAGAATCAAGTAATGAACCACTACATGCTCATGTGATTTAAAGGAAGAATTATTTATGCACTATTGAAAATAATAATTATCCCTAATATACTAATATTAATTCTACTATTATTAACATTATTATCTTTTATATATATATATATTGAGATTGTAAGATCACAGGGTTTGGCCGATCTTAGTATACGGTTCAATTAGTACCGATCTTAGTATACGGTTCAATTAGTACTTTTGCCATAGTAAATTAATTATTTTTTTGGCCCAATAGTAAATTAATTATTTAGTTTTCAAAAGATGCTAAATTTCTCAATATAAATCATTGAAAAGTAACATAACAAATTTAGTTTTAATTATTANTTTTTTTTTTTTTTTGTAGGGAAACTTACCTAAATTTCTAATCCTAGAACCCGACCCACTCAATCCCTAACAGGCTAACACAACCCACACCCAATTGCCCTTTGCCGCCAAGCACGCCGAGAGAGAACCGACCTACCAGAGGAGAGAAAGACGTCGTGAGGAAGACATAGCCACACTGAAACACAACTCAAAAATCGCCTTTGTAGTTCGCGACACTGATTGCGCTTCCGCCTCTGTTCTCTTTGACGGTGAGTTTTCTTCCTCCTCTAACGGCTTAATTCCCTGTTCTTTGAAAAGAAAAGCACATGTCACATTAAATAAGATTAAAAGTTCAGGGGAATGTTTGTTACATTTTAGAGTTGATGTAGCTGTAATTATTTGTTGAGGGTTATAGCATGTATTTTCCTTTCTTTTCTTAATTTTATTCTCTATACATTTACATAGACTGAACTAACTTTTACACATGATGATTTTTACCTTCTTTTGTGTTTGCTGGCTCATTTTTCTTTCCGTTTCTGTTGTTCATGTGATGTACAACAACCTGATACCATGATAAGGTTTAGTAATTCTCTTCCCTCTTTGCTTTTCTTTTTCCCTCTTAATGTAACCAGAGAAGCAAAGTGGACTCAACTGTCAAAAGCACAATCCAAAGAAGTTATATCAGTTCCAGTGGCTCTAATATAACGTTCCCAAAAAGAAAATGTAAGTTGGAGATTATGTACATTGTGTCAAACCCTTATCTTCTGATTCTGTGCCATGTCTGTCTCTTAATAAGATTCTTCTTTCATTTAAAGAATTCTACTGTTATTGAAGATAATTAACAAATTCAGATTGAAGTGTTATTTGTGCTAAAAGGAATTATTAGCATAAGTTATTATGCTATGTGCAGGTCTAGGATAATTGTGAAGAATCTTCCAAAATATGTGGCAGAAGATCGACTAAGGGAATTCTTCTCACAGAAAGGAGAATTGACTGATGTAAAGCTTATGCGCACCAAGTATTATTTCAACATCCTAAGCTTGAATTTATAGTATTTGTATGCTTAAAATGTCATCATATAATATATTGCTTAATATGTGGATTTTCCTGATACATTTCATATATATATATATATATGTTTTTTTCCCTATCAGAGATGGTAAGAGTCGGCAGTTTGGTTTTATTGGGTTCCGGACAGAGCATGAAGCTGAGGAAGCTATAAAATATTTCAATAGATCCTACCTTGACACCCATAGAATCACTTGTGAGGTGGGTATGCTGTTTGAGTTTCTTAACAGACTTATTTCTTTTGTATTATAGTGTGTAATACTATTTTCCTACAAAAACATTTTCAACCGGAGTTTATAATAGAATTACCAGGATATCTTGATTGCTCGGAATGTTTGGACTTGTTTTGCTAAGTACAAAATGATATGAAAATTCTTATTTATAGTTGACCTCATACTTTTCTTGTATCTTTGTTATTAATCTTTTCCTTTTGAAATAGTATTAATATATTAACCATGCATATGGAGATTTTTTTTCAAAAAGGAAAAAGATAATTTGGTATTCGGAACACCAATAAATTTCTTACTTCCAAGTGCAAGCAATCCTTATTGGAGAAACTGGTGTCCAATCCTTCTTGATTATTTTAATTTCATTTGATTACTATTGGATCAACTCAGCTTTCATTTTCTGAAAACCTTATATCTCCAACGAACACATTGGAAGGTATTGTTAATCAGAAGTGAGAATTATATTTAATTCCCATGATTTATAGTGCTAGTTTTATGTCAGGAAATAGATGGGCTCATTGCAATAGTTTTGTTGGTTTATATAATTGTTGGCAATGTCATTGATACTGAATGACACAGACCATGTTTACCTCAATGCTCAATTAGAAGAATAACAAACTAATTATTATTTTGTCTTTGTATTAGGAAGCTCGAAAAGTTGGTGATGCAAATATTCCTCGTCCGTGGAGTCGACATTCTTTAAAGAAAGAGGGCAAAGTAACCCAAGATGGAAAGAAACTTGGTGAAGATAAAAGTGTTGCTAAGGCAAAAGGCAGTGAAGAGAATTTGAAGATGAGCACTGAAAATGATGACCCCCAGCTTCAGGAATTTCTTGAGGTCATGCAGCCTCGGACCAAGTCTAAACTGTGGGCAAATGATTCTTTAGCAGTATTGGATAATGCTAGTATAAAGCAAGAGAACGGGAGCAGGGATATATCAGTTTCAGTGCATGCTGAGGTAGTTCAAATTGGCTCATCAGATGATCAGTCCTCAAAAAATCATAAATCCAAAAAATCAAATGCTCATGTCCATGATGATGTCATTTCAGATACGGAATATTTCAAGAGTCGAGTGACAAAGAAGTGGTCTGATTCTGAAAGTAGTGACTCTGAAAGTAATGATAATGATGAAGACAACAGTGAGGCCTCTATGAGCAGTGATGATGATGAGAAAGGCAATGATAGTCACGGTGATGAAGATGAAAAATATTGTGACAATAAAACTTCAAAGGTGGATGTGAGAAGGAGTACTCAAATATCTAACCCATCAAGTCAAGAGGATATTAGAACTGAGGACGGAGACCATAAAAATGCTGAATTGAACCATTCTAACTATTCTGGTGATAAAGTACCTAAGCAAGGGGTCCCATCATCATGTCTGGAAGATGAAAAAGGAGTTTTTGAGCCCTGTCGATTATTTGTTCAGAATGTGCCATTTACAGCCACGTAATTCATTTGACATACTTCTCTCCCTCTTTTCCTTTGTTAATTTCATTTTTGTGTTCATTTGATTTTGTTTTCTTTTAATTTTGTTGAAAGTTTAAATTTTTTGTTTAGCAATTTGATTTAAATAAAACACATCACTTGTAGAGTTTAGTTATTAATGCTTTTGTTATTCAATTTGGACTTGATATTATATAGGGTAGGTTGGTTTTATCCCCCCTAGACCTGCTTTCGCCCCCTTTAGTTTCAAGTTATACTAACGTTAAGGGAAGCTAATGTGTTTTATTTATTTATTTATTTTTATGTAGTTACAAATTGGTCTTAAACTTTGTGTCATTTTTCTGTGCTATAGTGAGGTGGAACTGGAAGAGCACTTCAGCAAGTTTGGCAGTGTGTCACAGGTTCATCTAGTTGTTGATAAAGATACAAAACGGTCCAAAGGAAGAGCATATATCCTCTATACACTTCCAGAATTTGCAGCCAGGTATCCATGGGTACCTAAGTTTATTGGTTTACTTTATATCTTAATGCTCGGGTCTAATGACACCTTTGAACTTGAATCTGGTGCCTTGTACTTTGACAGAGCCTTCCTTAATATTTAACAATTAGCACCAAATATTATTGAAATTCCACTCCAATGGAAAATTGGCTATTACAGCAGATTCTCAATAGAAAAATACTGACAAAAACATAGAACAAGTAAGACTAAAACAATAGTGCACTCACAAAACAACACATCTCCCAACCCAAATTTCTTTTTCCTTGCCTAAACCCCTAACACCCACACTATTTATCAGCACTGCATGCCCACACTTGTTGCCTCAACTGTCAGAACTCGTTACTGGGTTCAACTCAATTTCAGTCATGGGCTGCTCTCCTACCTCTCTTTTCCTTTCATAGGTAGCAGGTCTAACATACTTAAAAGCTTAAAATATTGAAATCTGTATACTAGGCTTTGGTTGAGTTGGAAAAAGAAGAAGCTATATTTATGGTAAGTGGTCTGCCATATTGGAATGGCATAAACAACTTCTTAGCATTTAAGATGATTATGGTGCAGAATATGAAAACAACTGTTATTTTTTCTATTAAAATAATATCTGTTTTTGAATGGCTGAGTTGACATGTATTAAAATACTTGCTTTGCAGGGCACTAGAAGAGTTAGACAATTCAATCTTTCAAGGAAGATTGTTGCGTGTTATGCCAGCCATGCAAAAACCTTCAGACAACAAGGAGTATGTAAAATTTGTATTTTCATACATTACCTGCAGAGTACAGGCGTTCCTTTGCAATGTCATAAGAGTTCTGTTCTCACTTTGTAGGAACAATTCTTCTAAGGACCATAGTTCAAAAACATTGAAGCAACAGAGAGAGGAGGAGAGGAAAGCAGCTGAAGCTAGTGGAGATACCAGAGCATGGAATAGTCTGTTCATGCGCTCTGATACAGTATGCTTCTTGAAACTTAATAATTTGCAAACCATGGTTCTGGTAATTTGGCCTTTGAAAGTAGTCAAGAACAAAATTATTCTGAGTGATGCATGGTATCTTACTTTTTCTTTTGTTTGACCTAAAGTATATTTTATCATCCTATTCAAGGATATTCTTTACAGATAAAGTAAGATATTATTTATCCCCATAATTTACATCTCTTTTCTTTGGCATAAGGGGTTTTATAGAAGCATGAGAAATTGTGGCATGACTAATATTTTCATGCAATCATATGCTTTTTGGCTGTGAGATTCTATTATGCTCCCACTTCTTCTTCTTCTGTTTTCCCATTTAGAGGCAACAAGCCAACAATGGTTGTCTTTTGGTGACAGCTTTTTCCAATTGATTTTACTCTATCCAAATACTATTGGATGTTATTCTTTCTTGCCCTCCGGTCTAACATCTCATTATATAACTTTAACTATGTGCTTATAGGTTGTTGAAAATGTCGCTCGGATAAATGCTGTAAGCAAAAGTGATTTACTTGACCGAGAAGATCTGGCCGTATGCATTGCTTTGGGAGAAACTCAAGTGATTGCTGAGACTAAAAAGGCCCTCACAAATGCTGGAGTGAATGTGGAATCTTTGGAGGAATTCGCCAATGGTAAAAACGTCGGCGTGAAAAGAAGTAATCATGTTCTGTTAGTGAAGAACTTGCCATATGCTTCATCAGAAATTGAAATAGCAAAGATGTTTGGGAAATTTGGTAGTTTGGACAAAATAATTCTCCCTCCAACAAAGACATTAGCCTTGGTATTCTGATACTTTCATGTCTTTATTTAGATTCTACTATGTCATTGCAGTTGATTTTATGATTTTTTATACCTATCATCTTATGTTTCTTTCTATTGCTTTCTTTATTTAATTATTTATTTTTGTCCTTAAACAAGTTCTTAAGCTTTCTGGCATTATGTGGTTATGAAACAATCTTTTTTTTTTGAAAGGCACATTAGTTCTTAGCTCTTTTTCATACTATTGTTGTTTATGAAAAAAATGTTTAAAATCTTCTCTTGCCAGTTATATGGTCTTTGAAAAGTTGGTATTCTTATTTGTGTAAAGCTTTTAAACATTTGGAGCTTTGTTTCAGGTTGTTTTCTTAGAACCTGGTGAAGCTCGAGCAGCTTTTAGAGGTTTAGCTTACAAGCGTTTCAAGTAAGATATAGTTGGTCTTCTTGTCATATAACCATTAGCTGTGCAATATGATAAACAGTGCAAGGCTCTTTATTTCTTGAGAGCCCAAATGTTCATCCTTTAAGTGCATTTCTGTTATCAATTCATGATTATCTGTGTTTCCCAATATGTTGGCTTGTGGCTTGTATTTCATTCTAGAACTTAGGTTGTGTTTGGCGGCCTGTATTAAGCCTGACAGTATAAGCTTATATAATGCAATATAGTATTGTTAGATGATTGGTGTGCATATGGCATTGTATAAGCTTTTATGGTTTATCGTAATTAATACAATGATTACCTTATTATATATTCAAACCTTTGTTATCCTGATGAGGCTTGATTGTGTGAAGAACTTACTAAATAAATACAATTTTGTTTGCTCCTATAAATTTTGAAATAGAAAATTCAAAATATAGGTTTTTAACAATTATAGTTGAAAGATGATTACATTGTCTTAAAAGGTATTTTGATTATTTTTCAAAATAATTTTAAATTCAAAGATAAAAGTTGTATAATTTAAACGTTTTTAAAGTGAAGAAAGAATTACTTTTACTCAAAAAAGTAATCTTTAGTGGAAAATGGAAAATAAAATGGAGCTATCTCGGACCCTGTCGGTTGACTGGACCAACTGGGACTTTGTATACCCCATTACCCTTAGTTTCTTTGATTGATATCTTAAGAAGTTGGACAGTCCAACTGAATTAACATTTTCTTTCAGCTTGTTTACTTTTTTCTAGAAAATTATGCATTACCTTCTAATATGATTGTTGGATAGAGATGAACACTGTAAACATCATCCTGTATGGCTGTATGCAAAAAAAATGTTTTTTCTTATAAAAAGCAACAGATATAAAATCTACACAATCGGCATAATTTTTTTTATAATAATGTAAATGTAACAATAAGCTCAAAAGTTGTTGCTATTCTGTGGTCTATCTTTGTGGAGCTACGTGCTTATAGAAGCATGATTTAGATTTACTTTGATTCTTCCTTCCCATGCAAAATGAGTGATTATGATTTTAAGCAGTTCCGGTTTCATGCTTCATATAATATAACTGTTGCTCATGCCATCAGTAGCTTTGCCAAATCCTTTTCTGTCATTGTTTATTGAAGGGCATTTATTCGATTCTTTCATATTGAATTAATTGTAGAGATGCTCCGTTGTACTTGGAATGGGCTCCTTCCAATGTTCTAATCCAAAGCTCAACATCTAAGAATAATGAAAATAGTGGTGCAATTGGTGAAGAAGATGCCAAACGGATGAAGTTGGAGCAACATCTTGAAGGAGTATCAGATGTGGAGATTGATCCTGATCGAGTAGAGGTTTGACATATTTCATTTTCTTCTCCCATAATTCTTCTCTTGTGTGGTATGGAAGTGTCTCATTTAGTACTTTGTATATCTTATTTATTGGAATCATTAATTGGCCTGCTGTCTCTACTGCAAGTTTGATATTAGTAGTAGTAGTTGTAACTGTCTTTACTAGGTAGCAAGTTCAACTACTAGCTAGTTAAAACTCTAAGGATGCGTTAGGTCCCCTGTCATCTCATACGCACCATCTTATATACTATGGTATCTTGGATGTCTAGCGTTTGGTAACGTCATGATATCGTCATATGTCGACATCCAAGATAACACTCTGTCATCAGATGTCAACAAAAGGGTGTAAAATGATAACAACACAAAGTTTATGTCATCGCAGATGACAGGACTTGGAAGGGCATTTTTTGATTATAGTTCTAATTTTACCCCTTTTTGTTGATTTATTTTTTTATATAAAGCTTACTATTTAGTCCCTAAATCTATACCGAGTCAACTAATTTGTCCATGAATAATCAAAACATGTTAAAATTATTCTCTATTATAGTTTTAATTTAATTATTTATCATTATTATAAATAATATTTTTTAGTATAGAAATATAAATGAATTTTTTTTGTATAATTACTTATATTTATTTTGAAAATAACAATATATGTTTTTAAGATGTTAATAAGGGTAAATATGGAAATTTAAAGAAGATTGATGTTATTCAATAGAGAATACTAAACATATGCATCTTACATCTCCGATATGTACTATTGTCATACCAAATGCTGGTATTATAAATACTAGGTATCTTATACTATAGTGTCACCTACCACGACATCTGAGATACTATGACATCTGAGATCACAACGTATCAAACGCACCCTAAGGGTTTGAAAAATTAGTCTTTGTATTATGAGGTCCAGGAAGTACTTTCATGCTTCATATTTTTATTCCCTCCTAAAGGGGTCTGAATCTTGTATTCCCATGGATGAGATTATTTTATATTGAGTAAATTAACTAAAGTACCCTTGTAAAACCTAACCCATTCTTGTTATCTATCTTGTTTATGAACTTCTTTTTTAGTTTGAGAATTGTCAATTATGGTTGGTTGATAACTTAATGGAAGGAGTATAATTATGTTGTTTTATGCGATCTTGAAGTTACATTTGTCATTGGTTTTATTATTGTTATTTGCAAATTATAATTTTGATGGAATTGATATTTTTATCATGTGTAAACAAAGTACAACTTTTTTCAAAGAAAAATATAGGTGTATTATTGAGTGATAAGTTGTCATGAATAATGTAGGTTATTTAGTTGTCAAAGTTAAAAAATGCAAGTTAAAATAATTTTGCTAACTATTTTACTAAGTTATAAATTGTTATTTAAAAACAGTCAAAGGCATATTTGAAATTTTTTTAAAATATATTTATGAATATTAAAGTTGAACTAAATGCAGGAATGTATCAAATGCCTCCTAATTAGCCTAAAACTGTCACGAATTTATTTAAAGAGCTCTCACCTTATACTAAAATATTAGAATTGTGCCCCAATTAAAATTCTTTATCTTGTTGTCCTTTCATTTTGCTTCAAATTTCAATCAATGTGATGGCATTTTTGGATATTATGGTTGACTGAAAAGCGGTGATCTCTTCTATTTAAGTTGAATTTCTACATATTTATAAAAAAAAAGAGCTGTATTAATATTGCTGCTTAGTCTCCGTTTAATTATGATTATATAGAACTATATTTTATACATCTATGCAATCATTTAATTTGTTTTGTTTTCTATCTGTATTCCTGCACCATGATGCTGCTGTGATGTGGTACCCAATAAATAATGGAGACCATGTAATATTTACTATATATTTGTTGCTATCTGGAACGGTTTTTTTTTCCCTGCTTATTCTTTTATTGTGTTGTTGATTAATCTATCATGCTTTAGGCTCGGTCTCTGTTTGTCAAGAACCTCAACTTTAAGACGTCAGATGAGAGCTTGAAGAATCATTTTAGTGAACACATCAAAAAGGGTAGAATTTTGAGTGCCAAGGTAAAATAGATAGGTCTTAGTGTATATGATTTTACACCATTTTTCTCTTTTTTTTCAGTTTTATTTATTTATGAATTTTTCATATTTTGCTTTGCTGCTGTTGTAAACAGGTAAATAAGCATATGAAAAACGGGAAACAGGTTTCTATGGGATATGGATTCATCGAGTTTGACTCTATGGAGACTGCTACAAATGTTTGCAAAGATTTACAGGTTTCTTCATATTTGTACCAAACTACATGTTGCATATTGTAAGCATTTCTGGATCCTAATTCTAGCTGATTTCTTTTTCTTGTTTAGGGTACTGTTTTGGATGGCCATGCACTTATTTTACAACTATGTCATGCCAAGAAGGACGGACAAGTACAGAAAACAGTTGGAAAGGATAAAAGTTCAACAAAATTAATTGTAAGAAATGTAGCCTTTGAGGCGACAGAGAAGGAATTGAGACAGTTGTTTAGCCCATTTGGCCAGGTAAAAGCTATCAATAAGTTATATTTTGCCGTGTACTTTAAGCCAATAATATCTCTCTCTGGTCATAAAAAAAGTATTATTGAATGTGTTTATTCCATGAGATGACAAATATAGATTGTACAGAAGCTAGTCAACCTATAGTTTATGTACTCAGCTATTTACAAATTATAGTTGACTGACTTGAGTCCACCTATAGTTTATGTACTCAGCTATTTACAAATTATAGTTGAGTGACTTGAGTCTGGTAGCTATTTAAGGAAAATTATGCTAGATGGTGTTTGCAATCAGTCTTCTTCAGAAGAGTTATTGGACGTTGTATCTTGTATGCTGACTTTTCTATTTTACATCTCTGCTTTAAATGGAAAGGTGTTAGTTTAGTAAAAGGTCTTTGTAGCAATGACTTGCTATTTGTCCGTCAACACACGAAATATGCCCTTCTCTTCTGGCATGCTTCAGCTTTCTTGAAGTTGTTAATTCGTTTTCAACCAGATTAAATGATTTAGTTACTTGACTGGTGCAAGTAGGCGTTGCTTTGTGTTTAGTTCATGATTTGTTTTATGTTTTACATGCGTGCAGATTAAGAGCTTAAGATTGCCAATGAAGTTTGGAAGTCATAGAGGCTTTGCTTTTGTGGAGTATGTTACACAGCAGGAAGCACAAAATGCACTCAAAGCACTTTCGAGCACCCATCTGTATGGCAGACATCTGGTAGGTGGATTTACATTATCCTTTTGAGCAATAGACAACTTGACATAGTTGCTTTGAAGCATAGGTATTAGGGCATGCGACATGACACGATGTTTCTCTCTCTCTCTCTCCACACATGATTGCGCATGTGCACACACACACACACACATAACTAGCTGAAAAATGATAGAAGTAATCACTGATCATTGGTCAAAATGATTGGATCATTACTTATTCCTCTCATTTACAGGTGATAGAGAGAGCAAAGGAAGGCGAGAGTTTGGAAGAATTACGAGCTCGAACAGCTTCTCAATTTACTGATGAGCAGAATGGATTTCAAAATTCCATCAAGTTATCCAAGAAAAGGAAGAACTTGGCCTTCTTGGATGAAGGGAAGATGAAGTTTCAAAGAACTGCTGATTAGTAGTATTCAGTTCTTTCTAAATATGGTCTTCCTACTCCTGTATATAAGATGAGGCAATTTTGTTGTAGGGATATAAGTTATATAATATTGTAGAATCCTTTCGCTTTTGATTTGGTCATTTTGAGTTCAATTTTGGTCCAGCATGAAGATTGGGCTTTTAGAACCAACTTTTGCATTTTTGATAGGAAAAGAAAAGGCGATTTTTCATTCTTTTTGAGCTGACGACTGTGGTAATGAATACATGTATGTGTATGTCCGATATATATTTTTTTGGGTAGTGTCCAATTATTGAAATCGTTATGTTGCTATATTGAAAGTTTATTTATATTTTACGTGACAATGACATAGCTTGCGTTATGATGAATAATTATGTTGAAATTTTCAATTATTAAAACTTTGTATGTTCTTATCAGTAATGTTACAAGTTTTATTTTTATACTTAATGAAATATTAGCTTTTTTTTAAAATTTATACTTTAGAGAAATAATTTGAAAAGACGATATGCAAGTAATGATTAAAATGCATCAAAATTGTTAATTTTATGATATTTCAGAAATAAAATAATATATTAAAACTGTAGTTCAAATTGGTCTTTCAGTATGTGCATAGTTTTAGGGCCAGTTTAAAAAAAAAAAGTAATTGTATATTATTAATGGGATAAAATGAGTTAAAATTTAATGTTTTCAATAGTGCTTTTATAAAGAAAAATAATATATATAGATGTTTAAAATTAAAACATATGACCTCACTCACTAATTAAGCTTACAATTAATAGTTTGAACTCATAAAATACTTCACCTCTCCACACCACTTTCAAAGCATCCTCTAAATCAAGATTATTGTTGGCCAAAAAAAAAAATAATAACCAAAATTGTCAAAATGGAGAATTCAAATAAACTAAAAAATTAAGGTGTAAAATTAAATTATAAAGTTAAATCGTAAAATCGTGAGAGTTTACATAATACAATTTTTAGATAATATATTTATAAATTATAACCTAACTAATTTAAATATATCAAAACATACCTATTTTATTTTTTTATTTGTCATTTTTTTTGGCTTGACATATTTATACATATATATATATATAAATAAATAAGGTAATTAATAGTATAGAAAATTATTTATAAAATAAAATAATTCAAGATTTGTTATATTTCAACCAAATATTTCATAAGTCATTAAATATTTTATTTTAAAATAATTTTTATAAAATATCTTATTTTATTAAAGTGATATTTAATTTTTCTTAATAAAAATATAAAATCTTAATAAACCTCCCATTTAAGTGAGATGTTAATAAATTTAAATTTTTCTTAAAATCATAATCAATCAATTTATTTAAGTAAAATTGTAAACTAAAAAATTTTAAAATTTTAAGGCTTAAGTGCACTTTTGGTCCCATAACTTTGACAAAGGTTTCAATTTGGTCCCGTAACTTTTTTTGTTGCAATTTTGGTCCCATAACTTCTCAAAAGATGTCACTGTTAGTCTCATGCTCAATTCCATCCAAGTTTAGCGGTTAAATATGACATGACATAGTGAGTTGGATCACGATGTGGCAAAGTAGAATGGGGTGGACTAAAAAAGGACTTGTATGCAACATATTATAACATTTCAATATCAGAAACAAAAAAAAAAAAACCAAGGTCCATTCTGAAATTTTCACTCTAACATTTCATCTCTTCACCCACCCAGAATCCGATGAACAACATCTAGTTGTCTACTTTTCCTTCTTCTTCTTTCGTTTTCTCAATAAACAAGATAAACAATAACTTAAGAAAGAGACAGTTTCTTAATTTCTCAAGAGCTAAATCTATAAGATAATGCAATCAGAAACACATAGCAGAGTAACAGAATTAATAAACTATATGAATGACCAAAACTCAATTCTCTGTTATTCGCAAGGGCATTGTTATAAGAAAATTCCATAAATGCGTGTAAAACCAGAGGCACCTAAAATAACATGGTGAGAGTATCCGACGGAGAAACGGGAATAACAACAGGTTGTTGTTCGGCCGTCGATGCTTCTTCTTGCTATTGAATCTGGGTTTCTTCTTCTACCGCCCTCACCACCATTTTGAGTCTAGGGTTTTTACATACTCGCTTTTTCGAGGAGCCATTTGAAGCTTATTCAACATCCTCCCGACCACCACCTGAAAGCACAATCGGTTCGGTCTAAATCGAATCGGAATTCGGACTCTTCGGCAATTTCCGATGTTATCGGCGAGGGTCTCCTTCCGTATGGATTACCCAGGGCTGATCTTCTAGAACCCAAAATTAAATCGTTTCTTAAACCCATTGATTTGCTCGAATCACTCCATCTGGCGGAAGCCTCTGCGGATGGATTCTTGGCCTCAATTAAGAAATCCTTTAACATACTATCCATTTTGATTCTATTCTTGACCTCCTTTCAATTCGAATTTGCCACTCGACTGAACGAATCGGAGACGATATATGCAGTTTTTGGACATTGGAGATTAGCAGAAAACGAAAGAAGAAGGAGGAGAAAGTAGACGCCTAGATGTTGTTCATCAATTCTGAGAGGGTGAAGAGATTCTATGTTAGCGTGAAAATGTCAGAATGGACCTTGATTTTTTTTTGTGTTTCTGATATTGGAATGTTATAATATATTTCATACAGGTCCTTTTTAAGTCCACATCATCCTACTTTGCCACATCATGATCTAACTCACTGTACCATGTCATATTTAACCGTTAAACATGGATGGAATTGAGCATGAGACTAACGGTGACACCTTTTGAGAAGTTATGGAACCAAAATTGCAACAAAAAAAGTTATGGGACCAAAAGTGCATTTAAGCCAAATTTTTAATTATCTCTATCGTAACGATTGGATACCTTTGCTGATGTCATCATAATAAGATGGGATTCGGGAAGAACAATCGGTCTCAATTGTTCATTTCAGACTGTAACTAGTGACGCTTTCCCTCCCTTTTTTCTTGGCGCTTCGATTCTGCATTTCCATGGAGTTAGAGGTGAAGCATGTTGGCAACATAGACAACTGCTTCGTATCTCTTCCTTTTCATCTAATCCAAATTCTACAGTCCACACGCTCTGCGCCACTCCCTCATCTTCTCGCTCTCGAGCTTCGCTCTCGCACTGACCATCTTTGGGTCGTTGCTTGGTCCGGAGCCACTTCTGCTTCTCCCGCCATAGAGGTAACCCACTCCTTTTCTTGCCCTTCAATTTAAATTACCCCTCTTTAAACTATGAGCGATTTCGTTTTAGTCAAGAAATTGGGTTTCGCGAGGGTTTACCTATAGTTTGAGATGCTGGGTACTGAAGCAACTCCAAACACAGTAGAAGAACGATGAGTATTTCTGCTCGTTAGTTATGGAAGCTTTGCCGCTGGCTGGTCTCAAGCTGGTGGAGAATCTGGGCTGTGAGTCATTCAATTCTCAATCCAGAAAATCAAGGATTCATTGCTTCTTGGATACTTCATGTGTAGTGATAATTCTGTTGACCAATAAACTAACCAAGGGTTAATCTTGGAATACGAACTCCTAATTAGCTATCCACTTGACATCCTCAAGCAGTAGTCAGTTTTCATTTAGCTCGATACCTTTCTGGTTCCTGCTTGTTTAGTTTAGCTGTGAATAGCTTCACCTGATCCCTTTGTCTCATCCCCTCCATGCTTAAGCCTCCATTCAGATCCTCTTCTGTATCATGAGTCGCTTGTAAGCTCTATCAGTGATTAACCATACTAAGTGGATTCAATAAAAGGTGATAAAACACTTGAATCACCATCAGATTGGCAGATAGGCGAGTTGTGATTTTGTCATTTATTTTGGCTACTTATGTTTCCCACTGTTTGGTTTGGATACTCTTGATTATAATCTTTTTCTAGTAACTTTATGGGAACCTTGTATGTTTGATTGAATATGTGATCTTATTTTCTCTGGATGTTGTCTTTGCTTAGCTATACTTCCAATTCCTCCCAGAGTTTCTTGACACTTTTTATTCTGTTCAATTGTTGTTAGTATTGTCTTTTGATATAGAAATGTTTCCTTATTAATTTGAAAAATATAGGTTGCCCAGCAGTTTGCAGAATGCATTTCTTTGCCAGATCATGCTTTAGTTCAAGTAAAAGCTGCTCCTGTTGTGTCACATGCGTCTCTAGTCACAATAGAACCCCATACAGAGGATGACTGGGAAATTTTGGAGCTGAACGCAGAGCTAGCTGAGGCAGTAATTTTGAACCAGGTGTGCCTCTTTAATTCAGTTAAGCATGCAAGATTTTATTCCTATCCTATACTTCTAAGCTATGAAACACAGGTACTTCAAAATTAGTGTCATACCCGTATTGGGTACCTACTCTTGGCCTCTTGGGTATATAAAATATTATAAAAATATGTTTCATTTTTTTTTTTTTATAAATTATGATTGTATTTCTATCTAATTTTATTTTTGTCGTATTAGAAGAAAAATCATACTTTTACAAGAAAGATCATATAAATTTATATTTTATAGTTTTATATTTGTACCCCATAATTTTCAAAATTAGCCGTACCTCGTACCTCTACTCGTACCCATGCAAGTACAATATAGCTTCTAAGAAATAGCCATATCCTTATAGCTGTATTTTGTTCTATTTTTATCAGACTCTGTGATGATCAATTGAAAGGAAATGGAAGGAGAGGAAGTATTAGGGAGATAAGATAGAGGAGAGAGAAAGAACAAGAAAAAGAGGGAGAGAGAAGAAGAAAGGGAGAAAAACTCTATACTAAACTACTAATATTTTATTCCATGACTAAGCCTCCTGAGAAACCTACCCTAAAGCTTTTAAAGAAAACAGTGGGAAGAGAAAGCAGGTTAGTAAAGAATAAAACATATAATCCCTTATATCAGGCATGCTGAAAATAAGAAAGGAAATAGCAATATTAATACAACCATAATATTAAGTTTTAATTGATGGCTTAGTTCTTGATTTACTAATAATTATCCTTATCAATAATCATATCAGTCCAAATATTTTTATTCCCTTTTCTTCATTGTTGTGCTTCATGTGCAAAAATAAAAGCTGTCCATTGCTTTATGCAGGTCAGGATTGTCCATGAAGGAATGAGATTTCCTTTGTGGTTGCATGGTCACACAATGATTACATTCAATGTGGCTTCTGTTATTCCCAAGAAAGCGGTGGGTAAGATGATGTCCAGTGGTTTTTATGGACTCTTTTCTGACCAAATTCAGTGAGATACTTGTAGACTACTAATTTAGTAGAAATATATTTATATATATAATACCTATATATTTTTTAATTTGCATTTTCGGCCAAGAGGATCTCTTGAATATTTGGGTTTCAATAATATTTTGAAAACGTGATCTTTAAAGATAGAGAATGTAGAACTATGTTGTGTGTTAGGAAGCTAATATTCTTATTTGTTTCCACAAAAAAAAAACTTTGCTCACTTGTCATTCTATTCCTGGATGAATTCTTACACTGCTGTCATAAACAATTTTGATTATTTCATGTTTTGTGAATCAAATACTGACTCATGTATATTATTAAACTATGTGAGTTTGCCAGTGCAACTGATGCCAGGGACCGAAGTTGCAGTTGCGCCGAAGAGACGTAAAAGAGTCTCAAATTCTCTTGGAGATTCTTGTATGGACTCTAATAAAGAACATACTGCAAAGATGCTTCTCCGTATACAGGATCCAGACAGGTTATGTCACACCAGTACCTGTGTCAGAGGGGTTGAGCTTCATATGGAGCTTACCTCTGTTGCTTTTGTTCACCCAGAAACAATGAAACAGTTCTCATTAAATATGCTTCAGTTGGTTTCAATAGTTCCAAGAGTATCCAACATGAACACTAATAATAATTCTAGAGCCAATATTATGAAAACAAAAGGCAGTTCAATTACTAAGGAAGTTGACCCAGGAAATGTAACAGAGAAGAAAGAATGTCGACAAGCAATTGTTCATCTCTTGACGTCAGAGTCAGTTGCTAGAGGACATGTGATGGTTTCGAAGTCTCTGCGTCTTTATTTAAGAGCTGGTCTACATTCATGTATGTCAATTTTTCTTAGCATTCATTTACCCTACCTACAAACTTTGAAATTCAAGTATTTGTTCACATTTATGAATTATAGTTGTATGATGTTGAAAATGAATAATTGTAATAAATTGATTGATGTTTGACATTTGTGTAATCTTTTTTGGTGGTCTAGAGACTAGAATTTATCACTTTTCACATTTTAACGTTTTATAATGGAATGATATAATAGAACAAAGTTTTTGCTGTTTCGACTATGGTACCTCTACTTAATTTTGTCCTTGGATTTTAAATGCTTTGACAGATTAAAAGTGTAAGGCTATCGTGGGGGCTAAAAATGAGTTTTTGTTTAGGATGTGTACCTCCTTGCAGGGGTATGATGTATTGCTAGAACAGAATGCGCGTATTTTTAGGGGTGTTTTGTTGTCTCTAGATGACCTATGCACATGGACTCTGTTGGGAGCTTCTTTGTGGCGTCTGACTCAAGGATTTATTTTAAGGGATTGGGCCGGATTGATGCATGTCTAACTTTCTTTTTCCATTTTTTTTGGCTTTCTTATTTTGCAGTTTTGTTTTCTTTGGAGGATGCCTAATCCTCCTCATTTGTATCTCTCTTCCCTCTTAAAATTCTCCTTTTACCTAGAGAAAATATAATTTCCAATAAGATGTATATTTTCTGTGTTTTGTTTTTAGTTGTGTTATATCTTCTTTTCCTAGTTGATTTCAAGAATGTTTCGATGCTTCACTAGAGAAAAAAGTTTCTGTGCTGCTATAGTTTTCATCTTTAAATATGTGGACAGCATGCTGTCTGGGCTTTTCTTTTTGTTGTTCTCCTTTTGTTTTTCTTTGCTGTTTAATTTTTAGTTGTGTTGAAAAACTTATCCGTATTTTCATTTTGCATAAGTGATTTTCAAATACAAAATTGTTTCATACTTGCAGGGGTCTATTTAAAGGCATTTGATATCAATTTAGAAAGAGGTATTCCCTCCTTCTCTCTTTCTCCTTGCCACTTCACCGTGTTAGGACAGGACAATGATGCCGAGAAAAATGGTTTGGAAGCTCTTCGTAGTCGTAAGAGCCACATAGATAATAACAAGCTCACGAGGACTGTGTCAGGTGTCTTTGTAGATACTATAGATTGGTCAATGCATAATGAAGTTATTAATGTTCTTTTTGATGAATCCCCTTACAAAGAGAATGAGGAGGTTCCTAAAGAGTCGGACAATCAAAAGGGGTTACAGCATCTTCTACGATTATGGTATATTGCACAACTTGATGCAATTAATTCTTTTACTGGTATGGAGGTTAATGCACTGGTATTGATTAGTAAAACCTTGCTTCATTTTGAAGTAAGTTATGTCAAGCTTGGAGCTAATGGAAAGGTTCAGTTAACTTCTACTTCTTCAGAAAACAGAAAAAGGACAGCTGAAATTTTATTTTTGTTGACTATTTTTGAAGACTCTTTGCATCATGGAAAACTTAAGGCATATGAAATTGCTTTTGAGGAAAGAAACAAGATGAACAGTAATCAGGAAGATCTGCAACTTTTTAGAAGGCTGAAGGTTGGTGAACCTGTCTCCTTTCAAACTTCAGAAGATAGAATCTCTGAAGAACACATTGGTTCAGAATTAACTTCCCTTGGTTGGATGGAGTCCGCTGTTTCTGATGTTACCAATAGTAGGTATTTTCTGTAAGAAGTTTCCAGACTTCCCATATGATCTTAAAGTGATTTGTTGTTCTTTGTTTTATTGAGTAAAGCCTTAAATGAGCTTATGTTTCACTCGTCATTTACACAATCGCAGATTGAAAACCATTAATAGAAGTTCTTCAATCACATATTTGGGAATCTGTTGAGTAGCCATAAGTTTACTCATCATTTACATTATAGCTCAATGCTCAAACTCAGCATTTGACCATTTTAATTTATCCTTTACTTGTTCATTAATTCTTACTTATTATTAAAGAAAGAAGAAATTGATTGAGGCATGCAAGATTAGTCTGCTTCGAGCATTGCATATGAATCTCTCATATTTCCGCTCCGAGTTACTTATTGAGTTAATTCATCTTCTTCTTTTTCTTTTCCTTTTTGTCTTCCATTGTGAAGGATCTCTTGTCCTCTAGGTTAACCTTTGTGTAATTTCTTCTTTTCTAATCTATGTATTATTTTTTCATTTTAAAAGAAAATCTTAATTAACGTTGGCTACATTATTAAATCTGATTTCCACTATCTCATTCTCTACTAGTGATATAACTTGTTGTTTCTTGCTGATTGCAGGGATTATGGTTTTGCTATCTTCTGCTTCTGGTATGTGGTTTGATTCATACAACTTACCACTACCTGGACATGTTCTTATATATGGGCCTCCCGTGAGTATAACTTTGTTTTCACTATTCTGTTTTGTTTTATGTTTAATGCATTAACAAGCAGGAAGTCCTCATTATTACACGTTCATAATGCACCTCCTTCACATTGTCGTTTGCATTTTGTAAAATGAATTATCAAAGAAGTGGTAGATATCTTTGCAGTTCAGAAATCATAGATAGATTGACCATATATTCTTTTTCTTAGTTCACAAGTGCATATTGTCATTATAACAGGGACAACTACTGGGCAGTTCTTTTAAGCACAAATAATCTTTTCTTCTTTACTAAAGTTTCCCATGTTTGTTCCAGCCACCACTATACTAAAATTAAAAGTTTAAAATTAGTGTAGCAATGTAACTAGTAATTCTCTGGTTGCTTGAATTTGGATGGTTTCCAGTCTCTTGGTTTTTAAAAGCACTACCTGTATGTGACACACCTACACTCAGTTTACAACTGTGGAAGTTCTATTTTATTGTATTATAGAAATACAGTATCTGCCAAAGCACTGATTCCAATAAAGGAGAGGCTTAAGTTAACAGAAAATTTGGGTTTGACACTTTGATCCTTGTCTACTCGCATGTTTTCAGAACTTACAGATCATTTTTTTCTGGTTGGTATGGCAAAGTACATTCTCTATTATCATGTTATGGTTTGTCTATGTAAATTCTATATTGTTTGACTATTTAATAATTTATGAGTAATTTTGATAGTTTTATGCTCCTTTGTGAGTTTTGATACATGTTTTATTTTGATTATGAGGTCTTAATACCAAATGTAATATGGGATCCATTTTTTAATATCATGGTCACTTATTATGCTCAGTGGTGTTTATATTTATTAAGGTTGCTTGTTTTACATGTTTTAAATTTCAAATCATATTTTTCCAGGGCTCTGGCAAAACTTTACTAGCAAGGACTGTTGCAAAATACCTAGAGAGACATGAAGACATTTTAGCACACATGTATTAAGTTAAACTTTGTTCATGCCTATCCGATTTTTTCACCACTCTTGTCTGTATCTTTAGTGCTGTTGGAGTTTGAGGCTGAATTTCATCATATATTATTTTGCAGAGTTTTTGTTTCTTGTTCAAAACTTGCTTTAGAAAAGGTCCCAATAATCCGCAAAGAAGTTACCAACAATTTAATGGAAGCTTTAGATTATGCACCTTCTGTTGTCATCTTTGATGATCTTGATAGCATTATTTCTACCTCTGACTCAGAAGGATCTCAACCCTCAGTTTCCGCTGCTGGGCTTACAGGTTTTTTGGTTGACATTGTTGATGAATATGGGGTAAGAAAATTCTCTGCTGCTGTTTGTTACAAATTTATAATTCATTCCTTAAAATGTTATATATAGTTTCATAGTTTCATTGATGCATGAATTTCATTGCCATTGTGTTATTGCTCTTATAGTCATCTAATTTTGGTAATTACTCATTTGAATGATTGTTAGAAGAGGTAAAAACAGAAGTGAAAAGGTATTTCTCAATCCAGGCTTTTCCATGGCTATAAGTAATTATAGAAGTTTAGTGTTTACAGTAAAAAGTAAAATGTTGTTAGGAAAGTTTGTAGAAAGCGAACATCCATTCTTTAAAAATTATGAAATATGAACTTACAAGTTTACGAATGTCAATGTCACACGAAGGGTCTGGATAGTTGTAGGCATGTAGGTCCTTTTTGATGCAACAAGGTTAAATTACATGTCAGAATCCAACAATATGAGAAGCATAGTTTAATATGTTTCATTTTCTAGTATAGAAATAATTCATCAAGAGAAAGTGGAAGAAGGTTGTAGTTTTGTGACATCTTTAATAGTTAGATGGACAGAGAAAGAGGAATGGGAGAGAAATGAGAGAAAGAGTGATAAAAAATAATTACCTACAAATACCTTGTTATGAGATCATATTTTCACTTTGACACGCATACCTATCAGTAGATGTTTTCCATACTTCTGTGATGAAATTGTCTCACTGTTCCATCAAACAGGAGAGAAGGCAAAAATCATGTGGATTTGGACCAATAGCTTTCATAGCTTCTGTACAATCTCTAGACAAGATACCACAATCTTTGAGCTCTTCAGGTTTATTACTTTTTGTGTTTAAATTAATAACATAGTATAGTGAAATTCAACACAAACCTGGCTCTTGGGTTCTCTTTCTTTTGCATTTTATTTCATGTTTTGGTTTTGATTTCTTGGTTGTGTTATTAACAGGGCGGTTTGACTTTCACATACAGCTGCCTACTCCTGCAGCTTCTGAGCGTGGGGCTATGTTGAAGCATGAAATTCAAAGGCGTCACTTGAAATGTGATGATGACATCCTGTTTGATGTGGCCGCCAAGTGTGATGGTTATGATGGTTATGATCTGGTATTCCTCTAATTTTTAGAGCTAACTTTAGACAGCTAATATTAATTAGGCTTTTCTGGGGTAAAAAATAGTGAATTTTGGCTTTCTTCTTACATGTCATCCTGTTGTTCTGTTTGTTGTGCACACCCTTGTGTATGTTGCAACTTGCAATGTGTAGAGAACAGGAACAGAGATACAAAAACAGCAAAAAGGCTCATGGGTTTTCTTCCCTCCATCTGTTCATGGTTGGGGGAAGTTGGATTTGTCTGACATGTTGACAAATTCTCTTTTTTTTTGGGTAATTCAGTATTATTTGCATTTTCAACCATCTAAATAATTTACAAATATTTTATTACCCAGTTACTTATACGATGGTCTAAAATTTAGATATTAGCTTCTATTGTTTTATGAAATGTTCAGTATCATACATTATGAAACAGGATTGAAGGAGTTTTTGTTACTTCTCAGCAGTAAATAAATTTTGTCTATCTAGAGAATTGCGATTGTTTAGTATTATAATCTGTTTGTTGTAATTATGTTGGTGAATTTAATTGAAGCTACTGTGTGAAAATTCTTTCTCATTTAGGACAGTCGTTTTTGAAAACCCTGGATGTGGGATAGTTATCTGTTTTTTTTTTTTTCTGAAGAAAATGAAAGGGCATCATATATTGTAATAACAATTTTAATTATTGTGCTTAGAATAGAGGCTGAAATTTTTTCTGTATGAGGCAGCGATGAAATGAAAAATTTGGAGTGCTTAGTGGAGAGTTTTCTCCCTCCTTATACTATGCTTGTTTTAGGCTTTCATATTCCTCATTTGTCTTGGGAATTAGAATTCATGAAGTATTTTGTGAAATCTTCCGGCAAAAAGCTGGCAAGTAAATGGTCTAGTAAATGGTCTAGTAGAGGTATGGGATGTGAGATTACTTTATTTATACCATGAAAAACTAGGAAGATGGTCTTGTTTCTGCCCAATTTAACCATTATGTCATAGCCTAGGTTTGCATCTCATACATGTCTGCATAGTTTTGTTGATGTTTGGCAACTGTGACAGTTGAATATTATTTAGAGCTACAAATGCTATAATCATTTTTTAGTTGTAGTTAGGATTTTTCTTTCGTTCTGAGAATTGTATGTGGGATTTTAATGCTACAAAATTTCACCCTTGCAGGAAATATTGGTTGATCGAGCTGTCCATGCTGCTGTTCGCCGCTTTTTGCCATCTAATACTGCTCTTGACAATCATGAGAGTCCTGCTTTACTTATGGAAGATTTCTCCCTGGCAATGCATGATTTTCTTCCAGTTGCAATGCGAGACATTACAAAATCTGCTTCTGATGGTGGTCGTTCTGGATGGGATGACGTGGGTGGTCTTGTTGACATTCGAAATGCTATTAAGGAGGTAATATGCCTTTGCAAATTTAAAACCTGTGATTCAAGAATTTATTTAGTTTTTACTATTTAAATCTTGTAATATATGCTGTATTTGCTGCTGAGTTTTGAATGCAGTTGTCAGTTTATTTCTTTTTCTTAGTTCAAGTATTTTATTCACTTCAGGCAAGTTTTTTGTTTGTTTACACGAAAAGCAAAGGAATGTTTTATGCAAGTTAATAAAGGGCCAACCCAGTTCGAGTCCCACTTGGTGGGGTGCTGGGGAAGGGAATATACTCGCAGCCTTACCCCTACTTTTTTGTAGAGAGGCTGGTTCGAACCCACGACCTCAGACTCCACTACTTTTTATGCAAGTTAATATTTGAGGAAAAAGTGAGAGCAACAGTTGGGGAGAAAGGAAAGGATACCAAACAGAATATTCTCATTGAAAGACTCAATGATGGTGTTATACACTTATACTAAAGCTCTGCAATTTTGAGCAGTTTATAAAACTTTGGGTGCCCTACGAGTTGCTATTTTCTAAACTCTACTAAATTCTTAATATGTCTTAATGATAACCTGTTTTTTCTTGGATAGAAGACTTCCCTAAATTCTTAATATCTCTGAATCTCAAGTTGTAACTTAAAGACTTGCTTCTTATTGCAAATAAGCTCGACTCAAATAAAATAACTCACCATTGACTTCAGAACAACTAGCACTTTCTCTGATGGTGTCCTTGACAAACAAGCAACTCCAGGAATTTGTCGACCTAGTTCTCATGAGCAGCCCCTCAATGTTCTCTTAGTTACTCTCCGCTTTAAGTTACTTCCGTGATTGTCCCTTGATCTGTCTCCACCACTAGGGTTGCTAGCTCAGGCACACAACCGCAGAACATTCTTAATAGTGTCAAACTGTCAGTTGTCAAATTCTTCAACATCAGTAGTTCCACTCCCTACTCAGGTTGTATCATGAGCTCTTACTGGAACTTTCTAGCAATTGGACTGAAACTAAAATTCCACAATCACCACTGTAGAACTCAACATCCACAGGTGCATAACAAAACAGAAATTCATTCACAAATATGAATTCAATTATCCCATTAAAGAATGGAAAGCCTTTAAAAAAAAGTGAGAAACTAACTTCAAAATGAAACCGGCCAGTGAGCAACTAGCTTCAAAATCTAATGTGAATAAGTTGAAGCGTGAGTAATTAGTTGTTACAATTTAATTCTCACCACTTGTGTTGCACATTTTCTCTATCTTGTTTGTCTGCATTATTTTATATATATTTTTTAATTTACTGCCAGATGATAGAGTTGCCTTCAAAGTTTCCGAAAACCTTTGCTCAAGCACCTTTGAGGTTACGTTCAAATGTCCTTTTATATGGGCCTCCTGGTTGTGGCAAAACTCACATAGTTGGTGCTGCTGCTGCTGCTTGTTCACTACGATTCATATCAGTTAAAGGACCAGAGCTGTTGAACAAATACATTGGTGCTTCTGAACAAGCTGTAAGGAGCTAGTTAGACTTTCTTGAGGCTACTATTGGTGCAAGATATTTGAATTTACTTTCATCATTACATGTTTATAAATTGATAAGCTCTCTGCTGATATATATGTATTTGATCCAAATGTGCACATATTCTTCATGTCTTTCTGAAGTTTACTGAGGCTCGAATGTCCCAAAACTCTTGATACATGAGCAAAGTTATTCTGGATGTCCATCTGCAGACCTTGAGTGCTTCTTTTGTTTGTATACACAGTGATTAGATACTGTCATGTTGAAGTTGATGATTGTTTGTTTAGAACGTTTGAGTATCTCTAATGTAGGCTATCAAATGAGAGAGTTAAGAAACTAGAGCACATTTAATGAGTTATAAAAAGATCTAACTGATTTGTGAGGTAGGTTGGATGATTATATGCCAGTCAAGAATTTTGTGCTTTCTTGAATGTTGCTTTCAGGTCAGGGATATATTTTCCAAAGCAGCTGCTGCAGCACCATGTCTACTCTTTTTTGATGAATTTGATTCTATTGCCCCTAAGAGAGGGCATGATAATACTGGTGTAACTGATCGAGTTGTAAATCAAGTTAGTGTTTTGCTTGTCACTTCTCATTTTTCTTTTATCTTTATATTGGTTATGCTCTAATCTTAATTTTTTTTTTCTTTTACTTTCAACAGTTTCTGACAGAGTTAGATGGTGTTGAGATTTTAACGGGTGTGTTTGTGTTTGCTGCAACTAGGTTGGTTTCTTCAGCTTATATTTTTGTGAAATTTAGGGTAAAACAGATATATGTATGAATCCGAAGGCTTTTTTCACATATGCTCACTGTAGCAGCTCCGCATTTATTATTGTTGTTATAATAATATTTCGGGAATAGAGATTAACTAGAAGTTGAATTCCTAAAGATAATTGTAAGGCTTCTTGACAATTATTAACCTTGAATCTTGGATAATTATAAACTCATTAATTCTATTCAAATCCCACTTTTCGATAGATTTCACAACACTTCCCTTAAAACCAAAGGTTATACAAGATTCAACTTGTTTCAAATGAAATCCAATTCAACTTAGTTTGGCAACATACACTTCACAAAGCATCGGAAATCCATGGACAACAAGGATTTAATCATTTGAGAGAAGTTGGTTATCATAGATTATACTAGCCAAATCTGTGCCTCTTGTTCAGTGCTATGCACATGTTCAATGGTTAGTATGATGACGGTGATTTGGTGGTGGTGGTGGTGTAATGTTGCTTCTCACTTCTCTAAACTCGAAAAAAAAAGGGCATAATATACTTATTGAAGGTGACACATTAGAACAAACAGACTATGTTGACAAACAAAAATATGATTACTAAATAAAAAAGTTTAATAATTAATATATAATATATGCAACTACGGCAGTGTTGGAGGTTGTGATGGTTGAAATTTGTATGGTTTTGAACTTAATTGGTTTTTATTTGTGAGTGTGTTGATCATTAGGGAGCTAACCTTGTATTATTATATGTACTATTTTTTGTACATGACCCAGTTTACAATTATAAATAGACACGGAGTGCCAGGTCAAGTTTCTTATTTGGAGTATTATATATATATGACTGAAAATTACCTTTTTTCTCACTTTTGCAATTCTGACATTTTCTTTTCATGGAAAGCAGTAGGCCAGATTTGCTCGATGCTGCTCTTTTGAGACCAGGCAGGTTAGATCGGCTTCTATTCTGTGACTTTCCATCTTGGCACGAGAGGCTTGAAATTCTAACTGTGCTTTCTAGAAAGGTATGCGAAACTACCTCATTATTGCACAAGTTTCACTTCTTGTTTGCATACTGTTTATATGTGTTTAAGTTTTCTCATTTGTGGAGTTAATATATATATATATATATATTGAAGGGGGAGGGGATAAAAATGATTTTCAATTAACATGCATGGAAATGTTTGCATGGCAACAAGGTTGTTATTAATGAGGTAAAATATGTCTTACTTTACTAGATTATTCTTCTTCGTATGGATGCCTGTAAGAAGAGAAACAAATTAATGAGGTGCTAACTTGATTAGTTAGTCTGCCGAACAATCTTATTTATAGATTAACAAGTGAAGTGCGTGTAATACAGCCTACTACAATCCTATTACTACTAGTGCTTGGTGAACATAACATAACCTCAACAGTAAAAGCCTATATACTCATAAAGCTTTCCCTCAAACTGGAGCCTTGATGTTAATCATTTACGGCTTGTCACAAATAAAATCAACTTAAAACTTATTAATGGCTTTGGTGAATATATCAACTAATTACTGTCCTGTACAAACACACGATAGAGTGATCAGATTCTACCAAGTCATAGAGGTCAACTAGATGCTGCTAAATCTTATCATGAACAAATGACAAGTGACAACAATTTCAACATGCTTTTTTTCCTCTCATGGAACACGGTTGGATGAAAATATTTCCATGCATGTTAAATGAAAATCATTTTGTGCCCAGTTTCAAATAGCAAATATTATTACACATCTAGGACGATATTTAAACTCTAAACTTGAATTCAATATAACAATCTGTTTCTTGCTGTTTTGAGCTGTGTCTTTTTGACCTGAGTGTTTTTTATCTCTTTACGTACTCTCTTCTCATCTTGATAAAATCCTTTCATATCCAAAAAAAATTCAAGTCAACCATAATTTATTAGTACAAACAATGTACTTCAATATCAGAAGGTTATTAGTATGTAGTTGCACGTGGTTCATTTATTCCCAATATTTGGCGATCTTATTGATGAGGGCTTGGAGCTATGTATGAGGAGGAGGAATTAATAAATGGAAGACAACGATAAATTATATTGGAATATTGCAATACTTTTGTAATAAAAGGTTTCTATTCTGGTACAGTTGCACTTTGATTACATCTTGCGCTTGAAAACTTCTCCCTAGTCACTGTAAATTCAACGAGAAATTTGTGCTGAATGTCAATTTGGTAACTAACCTGGCAACACTTTGACTTCGAATATTTGCTTAGTCCATAAAGGGAGATATGTACACTGAATTTCACTCCATTACCAATTTACCATGTTTTTACTACATTAACATATCCCCAAATATTGTAATAATTGTCTTGGGAGGATGCACTAATTTCATGGTCTTCATCTGTCGAACTTTTTTTTTTTCTCGACTCTAATGACTACGTTTTAATTGATGCAGCTACCCTTAGCGAGTGATGTTGATTTGACTGCAGTAGCTCATATGACTGAAGGATTTAGTGGGGCTGATCTCCAAGCTCTCCTTTCGGATGCGCAACTTGCAGCAGTTCACGAGGTTCTGGACAACGTAGACACCTCTAGGCCAGAGAAAACACCAGTTATTACAGATTCTCTTCTCAAGTTTACTGCCTCCAAGGCTAGACCATCTGTTTCAGATGAAGAGAAACGAAGACTCTATAGTATTTATGGCCAGTTCCTTGATTCAAAGAAATCCGTTGCCTCCCAGGTAGGTTTAATTTCTTTCCAGCTTTGTCCCTGTTTGTGTTTATGTTACAGAATGCTTCTGTTTGGATATTCAGAAACACTTTTTGCTATGCTAAGCTAACGCCATTTCTGGATGTGGCTATTATATAATTGTTGCATGCAGTCAAGAGATGCAAAAGGCAAGAGGGCAACTCTAGCATGACGATCAAGTGTGAATGAAGTACTATTTGTATTATAAGTAGTTTTGGCCGCTTCATCTTCTGTCTTTCGTAATGGCACTACTTCATTTTGCAGTGTTTAAGGGATACATACAAGTTTCTCTCGGGGATGGAAGTTTGTACGGATACCTAGGATACCCATCGGAATCCAACTAAAAAAAATATTCGGTATCCGTCAGATATTGAAAATTAGATAAGGTACAGGTAGTGAAAATTTATAAATTATCTGATATCGGATGGTTACAAGTGTTTGTTGGAAGAGATACTTTGTACCCAGTTTCAAATAGCAAATATTACACATCTAGGACGATATTTAGACTCTACACTTGAATTCAATGTAACAATCTGTTTCTTGCTGTTTTGAGCTGGTGCCTTTTTTTCCTGAGTGTTTCTTACCTCTTTCTGTACTCTCCTCATCTTGATAAAATCCTTTCCTATCCCAAAAAAAAAAATGAAGTCAATAATAATTTGCTAGTACAAACAATATACTTCAATATCAGAAGGTTATTAGTATGTAGTTGCACTTGGCTCATTTATTCCCTTGGCGAACTTATTGGTAAGGGCTTGGAGTACATTGTTTACTTCCAAATTCAATTTTGAGTGTGATTTAATCTAGCTTTGAACTCATAACATTCAGACTTTAAATGAACGGCTTACTTTTGAAACTTAATTTTTTAAAACATAAACGACCGATATCAACATCAAGACATACGTTTAGGGACCAAAATGAACATTTAATCATTATAATGTTAACTTGTCAATTCAATAAACTTTCAAGTTTCAAAACTGATTAAATGAACCATACTATCAAACTAATCATTCTTCTCTTGCGTCCGTCACAATCTATGACTTACCGGTCCCTTTGGTTTTCAAAAAAGAATGAAAATACAAATTGCAATATGGCAAATTTTTTGTGGTCCCGTCGAAGGAGAGAAAATCCATGTCTACTTGTGAATTGTCATTTATGATTATATTTACATGCCATGATAGAAAAATCCGTGGGTGGTGGTGGTATTGGACTTTAATTTAACCCTACACACACATTAATAGAAACTCAAACCTTACTTTTCAGTTTAATAACAATAACAATAGAGAGAAAAATTAACTGCATTACATTAAATGAACAACACACCACGGTCAAATAAATACAAAAGAATGAATAAAATAAAAAAGGTTATAACTATTGAGAAGACAATTTCTAAGAAAGAAGAAAGACGGAGGAGAAAAGAAAGCGAGGACGAAATGATTTTGGTTTTGGTTTTGTATGAAGATGATGAGAATAGAAGGTCGCTTAGCTAGCAAGTCATCAAAAATAAATAAAACATGTTTATCTTCTTTATAGCAAGTAGAATTTTATAATGGCATTGGTCACAACAAGCTTTAGAAATTAAAATAATGAAAACAAATCTGTACTGGAATTGGATACCTTAATCTCGAAGTATAGCAATATATACATATATGATATATCTATAACTATAACTAATAACCCCACAAACATCACTTATGAGTGGGATTTCCACTTTGATTAATCTAAAAAAGAAAGATAAGAAAAGATTGTGCATGTATGTGAGTGAGGACGAAGGTGATTTAGAAACCAAAAAGCCAATGGCCCATAGACAGATAAGCTTCTCGAGTCAAATTATGAGTCAGAAAAGAGGCTTCTCAAAAAGTGAGAGCGACGGCAACTTTTTCCGCCTCGCTAGTAGTCGCTACTCATTCACTACGCATCACGCGTCTCTCTTTTTCCTTTCTCCAACCTCAAATCTTGATGGCTTCTTTCGATTCTTAAGAGCTGCATTTACAAGCTGAAGCAGGCAAGCAAGCATTCACCATTACATGTTCAAGTGCTATTGTGGTATGGTATTGTATTCTGGTTTCTGATCTTTGTGTTTTTGTAGTTCTTTTTGATGCTTCATATTTTTAGGAGTAGAATAGTAATGTGTTGATGCTGAGTACCGCGCGTTTCCTGATCCTTCTTCCTTCTCTTCCTTTGATGGATTTCGAGGGTCTCTCTCGCTTTTGCCCTTTTATGTAAAGCATAAACAAAAGTGGGGGTTTCTCTTGAAAAAGTTTTTTGGAGTGTGAAGAACAATCGCCTTTTGTGTTTTCACATTTTCATAACCTGAGCCCCTGAGGAGGAAGGATTAGCAGTTTTGCACTGTAGCAGTATACTTGTGTTTTGCAGAGTCGAACTGTGATCTTTTTCAGAACGATTTTTTTTGTTTGTTTTCATAAACCTTTTTTTTAAAAGAGTTTCATAATCTTTCTGACAAAATTTGAGATCCGTTTGAGTTTTTGTTGGGATACCTCCATATTATTTTGCTTTGGCTCTATATTTTTCTTTAAATCGTATCTGTAGAATTTGACACCTAAGTGACCTATATGTTGCATGCCAAATCCTGGATTTAGGTATGAAAATTTTCGACTAATGCCAGAAAAGGCGGGAAATTTTTATAAAAGAAGCATTTATCTATGTTCGTGTTTATAGCAAATATTTTCTATTTGGGAATTTACTTCCTTGTTTATCTTGGATTTTTTTTTCTACTTTTTGTAGGAACAATTTTATTGAGGTGTTGGAGACTCTGACGATTATTGGATTTATTGGAGTCTGTTCATAATTTTGAGGGATTTTTTGTACTCGTTTGCCTGCCTCTTGATTTTGAAGTTAAATGAAGTGGACCCTGATTTTTGCTGATAGCTAGAAAAAGAAATGCATCTGATGCACTGAAAACTGTATATCTACGTTACTGTTGTCTTCTTTGATAGAATGTACAGTAACAGAATAGGAATGGGCAAAAGCACAGCCTTATAAATTTTCCCGGCTATATTTTTGGTAGATTAGCTCAACAACATCGATTGATTAGGTTCTCGCTAGCATCTATCATCTATAGCAGTGGAACTGTAATTCACTAATTTCTTTTCTTAGAAATGGGCTGTGTTTTTTCAAGTATGGATGAGGAGGAGAAGGTTCGTATCTGTAAAGAGAGGAAGAGGTTAATGAAACAATTAGCGGATATTAGAGGGGAGTTTTCTGATTCCCAATTGGCCTATTTGATGGCATTGAGAAACATTGGTGCAACCCTTAGGCAGTTCACGGAATCTGAGTCATTGGAACTTGAAAACTATTCTGATGGCATTGGATTGGTAGGGCCTCCCTCACCTCCTCTCCCTTTGCCTCCATCCCCCCCACAACCTCCACCACCGCCTCCTCCTATAAGTCCCGAGAAGACTATGGCAAAAACTACCCAAAATGAAAGCTTAGAGGATTACTTATTTGGGCCACCACTGCCCTATCAAAAAGAATTTGAAATCACAGAACAAGAACCTGCGGAGGAGGAGAACTGGGCTGAAACAAATACAGAATTTGATGATGAAGATTCTGAAGCTGAAGCTGGTGTAAATCCTATTAATAAGAAGCAAAATTTCCGAGAACCGGTTGATGATTCTCGTGCGATAACCTTGGGTAGAAAACACTCGACAGATATGCACATGGTAGCTGGTAGAAGGAAGAAATCACTGGAGAGCATTGTTAAAGAGTTAGATGAATGTTTCTTGAAAGCATCTGCAGTTAGGAAGGAAATAGCCGTCCTGATTGATATCAGTGGTGGAGATATTATTCTGCGGCCGAATTCTGGGCATCAAAAGGGTAAACATCCGCTGTCATGGATTCTTTTTCAAAAGTTATGCCATTTTTAATTTCCCCTATATCATAAGTTGTGATAGATTGTTCCCTACCTTCTGCCTCTTTTCAAATTTTGGACTTTTGAAGTTTCATTTGAGGTTCATAATGTTTGTGATTTGTTTTTTAGAGAGAGAGAGAGAGAGAGAGAGAGAGAGAGTTGAGGATATATTTCGAAAACTTTTCTTCTTGATTGGTACTTAATTCTTCAAATGACATAGGAATATGCTGTGTATATGAAACAAGATTGTGGCTTGGCATATTTATTTTTAGGTGGAAGAATCTCATTAGACCTATTTACAATCAACAGGATAGATTAGATTGTTTTTAACTGGTCATCAAGCTTTCTTATGCCCAGTTTCTATATTATGACAATTTTTTCTTATTTTGTATTTCCATAAACTTCTTTAGCCAGTATTGGATTGTAATGATGAATTTATTATCATTGTGTTAAAACTAGAAATGGATATGTGCTTGTTAGCCGCCTGTTCTTTATCCAATTAAGGTTGAAAATGTTAAATTGTTCTTATTGATGCTTTTCTCCAGTACCTTTTTTGTTTAGATGGCAGGATTTGTTTCCTGTCACGTGCACATAAATCGAGTTTGAACTTTAAGTGCTGTCAACATTTGCTCACATTTTATGAGGCAATATGATGATTAGTAAAATTTTAAGCAAAAAGAAAAATGGATAAGGGCTCCGTCATGCAAGGTGTGGTTCCGTAACTTGAAGATAAAAGGATGATGTTATATAGTCGTTGTTATGACTGAAAGCTGTGACATTTTAAATGAGTGCAGAAAAATTGGGCGAAATTTTGTGATAGTCAAAATTGTTTCACTGCAGTCAGTTGATTAACTTTGGTTATTGCTGTGCTTTATGTTTATTTATGGACTTGGTGAATCTTGTTCCTAATGATTTTATTTTAAGCTTAATCCACTTACAATATTTTTCTTTGCTGGACCTTGTCTTCTTGTGATAGTCAAAATTGTAGTTGATTTTTATTTCAGATATTATTCACCTCCTCTGTGTGGTATATCCGTATATGTATTGAAATTTTTTATTTGTGAAAGAGTTCCTCCAAAATTTATTGGGAGTTGCACTTTTTCAGCAAAGAAAAATGATTCTGCAAAGGTTTTCAGTGTGCGGTCATGGAGTCGGCATTCCAAGTCATCTCAGTATGGTAGAGATGCTGCTGAACTTTCTGTTCCTACTGAACCATGCAAGCCGGGAGCTCATTGTGCTACACTTAAAAAATTATATTCTGCTGAGAAGAGACTTAGCAAGTTACTAAAGGTAAGCAATAAGAAGCTGAAGCCATTGAGTGAATATTAAGAGTTTGCAAGTTCTCTTTGAATACAGAATATGTCCGATTAATCTTGCTCAAAAGCTTTATGGAAAGGAATTATACAGTGTTGAAAACTAAGTGTGGCTCAATTCTTGAAGGTTGAGGAACTCACCAATTATTCAGAAACAATTCTAATAAAATTGTTATATGTTAAGAGTTTATCTTTATCTTCTAGAAGTATTGTTGCTATCATGTTTCTCAACCTCAAGGAGTTTATCTTTGTCTATGCAATGTCTTTATATCTTAACTGTATTGATTTATACAAGCACTACGATGAATGAGTTAATTTCAGCATATCTCTGTTCTTGATTTCTTGAATAACATGCTTTACTCCTTGTTTAAACGTCATACAATGTAGGACGAGGAAATGACCAAATTGGAGTACGAAAGGAAGTCCATGTTATTGCAAAAACAAGAGGACGAGAACCTTGACATGACCAGGATTGAAAAAACTCGCTCAACTGTTGAGAATTTAGAGTCTAATTTAATACAACTGCGGCAGTCAATTAGTGAAACGACGTCTTCAATATTGGAACTCACAGACGAAGAGCTCTATCCTCAGCTGGTTGCTTTAACTTCAGGGTAGAACTCTCAAGCACTAGATTCGCTAGACATACTGCAATTGAATCATGTGTTAACAACAATCTAGAATTGGAAACAATTTCAAGAAACAGTTGCTCCTCTGGTGTAGATATGAAATAATTTTGAAAACTATAGGTCAAACTAAACGAGGACTGGAATGACTGTCTAATTAAGAGAATGAAAGAAAGAAGGAACTAAGAGAGAAGAAATATTTGTCTGGTTTCTTGGCAACCCCAAGTAATGATGTATAGCTTTCTTTAAACTAGAGTGAAGATTTTCTATAGATATCTTTTGAAGAACACACTTAGACAGTTATCTGTTTCTCCATCTTATCTTAGAGTTTTGTCTCAAGCTCTTAGCTGTTTTCCAGGTTGACACAGATGTGGAGGACAATGTATGAGTGTCATCAGGCCCAAACTTTCATCTCCCAGCAGTTGAATCACCTCAGTGATAATCAAAGCTCAATAGTAAATTCTGAATATCATCACCACGCCACACGTCAGCTTGAGACCGAAGTTACTTATTGGTATAAGAGCTTTTGCAAACTTGTAAAGTCTCAGCGAGAGTATGTTAGAGTCCTTGATAAATGGATTCGGCGTACTGAGTGTCTCATGGATGGTCGTGAACGGAGTGGTAGCACCTCTATTATTCAAACTATCACTGAACAGTGGGGGCTTGGGCTTGACAAATTACCTGATAAGGTACTTCAATTTTTGCTGGAAAACTTTTTTTCAACCTTTTATTGTTATTACTTTTGTACTGATGTTTCAGAAGTAAACAGAATATATATACTTTTAAAAGATCTTTTTCATTATCACCTTTTCATATCTTTCTTCAACAATAAGAAGAGGACTGGAAGGTTTTATTCTGTTAGGTTTTCTCTTTGCTTTGTGATTTCCTCCTGGAAGATATATTATCCTCTGTTTTAGTGATTTTCTTTTGGCTAAAATGCACAAAACCCTCTTGAATTTTAGTCATTGTGCAAAAAAACTCTCCCTAAACTTTGAATAGTGATGAAAGACTCTTTGAACTTTTGATTTTGTGCAAATAACCTCATTTTGTTGAGATTTTCATTCAAAATAATCAAGTATTTTTTTTTCAATTTTGTGATTGTTGTGGCATTTATATTGATCTATAAAATTAAAATTTATTATTATAATTAATAGTAGCTAAAAAAACTATAAATTTCTTGATTTTTAAATGAAAGTTTTAACAAAAGGGGGTTATTTGCACAAAATCAAAAGTTTAGAGGGTCTCTCCTCACATTTCAAAATTTAGAGGGGGTTTTTGCACAATGACTAAAGTTCAGGAGGATTTATGCATTTCAGTCTTTGGTTTTTGGTGTTTTCTCTGCATCTTATTAATATATTCCTTTTTCATAATAAAGAAAGAAGAATATTATATAATTTTCTGGTGCTCTCCTGTGATTACAGGAGGTCTCTGAAGCAATAGAGAGCTTTTTGTCGTCCATTCAATGCATAAGTATCCAGCAGGCTGAGGAATATAACCAGCTGAAAAAGGTAGAAAAACTTGAGAGGAAGTGGCAAAAGGAATCTATGTCTCTATCAGAGATGGAGGAAAAGTGTGATTGGAGCTCTGATGCTGTAGATATACCGGTCAATATGGACGCCAATCATCCTCTGACTCTCAAACGTGCTAAAACTGAAGCCTTAAAGAAGCAAATAGAAACTGAGAAGGCCAAATATTTGACTTCTGTGCAGGCCAACCAGGTTATGACTCTAAATAACCTCAAAACCAAACTTCCCCAAGTCTTCCAGTCACTGATGGCATTTTCAAATGCTTCTTTTCAAGCCACTGAAGTTCACAGCCACGATAAGCCAGCAGAATCTAGTGATATTGCTGCATCATAGAGCTAGCAAAAGTTTTGGTTAAAATATACTTGTGGTTACACTCTAGTATTATTAAAAATTTTAAATTTGGTCTCCCTTTGCTTGAAATTAGGCAATATGGCCTGCATATTGGTAAAAGCACTTCTGCTACCTCTAAACTATAAAGCAAGTTTTAGATGCACTTCAAAAAACAAATTTTGCTGTCAATTGTACTTGACCTTTTGACATTTGACTCAATGTCACCCAATGTCAAATTTCATCAATTCTTATCGCCTATCGGAAAATGATGATGTGACATTGATATGATCAACTTAGGAGTATCAATGATGAGGTGACATTAATATGATCAACTTAGGGGTTTAACTCACACCAATATAACGTTTAAGAAATAATTGTTATTAATGTAAAAATGTTCTGATGTCATTTTTTTCTAAGATTACATCTATCAATAAGAAGAATAATTTTGAGCAAAAAAAAAATCTAAGAATCATGGATGATATTGAACATTACTACAAAAGGCCCATGTATCTTCTCATTTTTTTTTTTGGCCAACTTCTCATTTATTTACCACTATAGTCCTACTCTCATATTTAATTATTTCAAAAAAATTGTTGCGTACGAGTTATTAAGACAAACCAAACTATACATGAAATAAAAAATCATCTGAAAATTGACTTTCCAATATATGTAGATAGCAGGGTAATTTTCAAGTACAAATGCTTTTATCTTTTCAAAGATGAGCAAAAGTCAATTCAACAATTACTTTATGGTTTCGAAGCATTTTGCTAGAAGTGTTTTCGCAAAAATCAATAATTAACACCATAAATTCTGTACCAAGATTACAAGACTTAACGTCCTGAGTTACATAATACAGTTACAGTCAATATAAAATGGCGGGGTCGCTCTTGCAACACCAATTACACTCTGAAGTCTAGAGTTGCTTATTATTGAGACCTTTGGTTAGTTCATACTTCTTCATAACATGGAAAAGAAGCTCGAGTTAACCAAAAACTTAACTTTGAACTTTGAAGCAAAAGTTTCAACTGCTACTATTGGTATCACTATGGTCCTGTAAACCTTCCATGAGTCTCCTCTTTGCAGACTTAGTTCTATAACACCATACCTCAAAAGCCTCACTCAAGTCGGGATATCGAACCTCCTCACTTTTGATCCAATCTGAAAGAATATCAGCTTGATCATTTGACGGCAATGTCAGTACCAATGACACAATTGACCCCTCAATGTTCTGGGACAGATCTTCATCTATCTTGTAAGGAAAACCTATCTCCTCAATGGCCTTTGAGTCGAGTAAAGGCTTCATTTTCCGAACATAGGGAAGCCAAGTTTTTATCAATTGAACCCGGCATAGCGCCGGAACAATCACACTACCATAACCAACTGCTTCAAGAACTTTCCCAGTTACTTCTATGAGCTTTACTTTCAGGCCCCACATGACATGGTTGAGCTTATTGTCTTCAATCACCCCCAAGATTTTACTAGAGAATGCAGCCCAATTGCAGACAAAATTCTTCATCAAATCCATCTTTGGGAGTACATTACACATCCATTCAAGATCAGCTACTCTCTGCAATATCTTCTTCTGTGCAACCTCAGACTCAAGGTCCTGGTCCAACAGCAAAGAAGACAAATCCATTTCAAATAAACAAAAAATCTTTGAAACGCCCATTCTTATCGCTGATGTCACCTCATCATCAGCCATAATCACTGCAGTTTCATCATCCTCTTCTAGCATGTACTCAACTTGCTCTTGAGCTGAAGTTCGAAGCTCATCTCCAAATGGGGGACACGGTCCCTCGATGGATGTGGCAAACCGAACAGCTGAGACAAATATATCTTTCGTGATTCCTAACTTAACAGCATTTGGTCTGGTTATTCTTGACATTGCAGCTCAACCTGCCCTTCGATCCTTCTGTTGTCCAGCTATGGAACAGCCTTCAACTCCGTAGTTCTTATGCTATTCTTAGTAAAGAGCTAGTTCTCCAGTGTTATGTTCATTTGTGATAATTTAGGGGGAAAAAAAAAAGGGGGCGCGAGGGGCCCTTAAAACCTGACATCAGAATGCATGTACTTACAATCCAGAGAAGCCAACTTATGTAATGATAAAGCCATTCTGGAGAGTACGAACCTTCAATCCCAATGATCTTCAGTTATTCATTAGTAGTCTCACCTCCAAGTAGAATGGCCAGATCACCAAGGCGATATGTTATTCATTTTCATGCTTCAATCAACAAAAGATTTAAAGCTTCAGATCACTGGTATACTGAAGATTGTACAACAGGAACAAACTCAATAGTAGTACAGAACAACGTGTGCTTGCATCAACAGTGACTAAAAAATAAAACATCTAAGTGTCCAAACACAATCATAGTGCATGCAATGAAAGTGCAGACCGCATTTTCACACGTTCCCCTATTAGCACAATTCACAATTGCTGTGAAGGGAATGTCACAAAGCAAACCAAACCAAACCAAACCAAGAGGAAAGCCTGTCATATAATTTAAAATCAACTTAAGATAGAGACACAGTTTTCAGATACAAAACTTAGAATTCTCCTTATATTTTGCTAGAAAAGCTTTATGGTCAAATTGTCACTTGGCCACCATGACAGGAATATAGAATCAAGAGAACCATATATTTTAGAAAAAGAAAACAAAATAAATTCAGCCCCATCATACCAGAAATCATTCACTAGGAATAACATTGATGATTCATTGATTCGCCTGTGGCTAAAGCACACAGCAGCCTTCTCTGACAGGGTCATTCACAGAGTACAAAGGATTTGCTTATACAGGTACAGCTATATCCGTATCCAAAACCTCATATCCTTAGAACCTCATGATTTTGATCTAAAACCCCATATAATTAGAACCTAAGCTCTTCTAATACCCCCAATCAGAAACCCCAATACCCATATTGGCCACGTAGAACCATACTATTTCACTCGGAAACTAAATCTATGCTTTCCTTAAAAACAACTTAAGAACAGAACGAACGAAATCAAAGTCAAAAGGAATTCACCTTGCTTCCAGAAGCGAACCCAAGGTCAAGCTGCGAAAGTTGGTGCTTGATTTGATATTCCCATTAGCTTCACTCACACACAAACTCAGTCTCACAGGATGAGGATGAAATTGAAAACCCCAAATTCAGAAATTGTTTGTAAGGATGAGACATGAAGACGATGATGATGGCATTGAAGATATTGGGCTGAACTTCGTCAATAGCCGAATGACCTCGTGCCTCTTGGCGAAGGGTGAATGAAGAAGAGGCCCTATTTTGGGACCAAAGCCTCACATTCATATTTATAACTTGTCCTTCTTCCTATTTCCACGTCCAGCACTGCCTGTACCAATAGTCCAATACATTGTGTCATACTCTCACTTCTCGGATAATCTAGATTTTTTACCCAAAAAAGAAAATGTATATTATAATTTTATTTTGTTTTGTCTGAATTATAAAATTTTGAGTAAATTAACAATTTAATTTTTAAAAAATGAAAATACACAGTTTAATTTTTTAAAAAATAAATAATATAATTGTTAATATCTTTTATAAACTAAAGAATATATATTGTTTAATTCTTTTAAATTTTAAATACTAACAAAATATATTATTTTTTTTTTTTTAGAGATTAAATTATACATTTTAATATTTTAAAAATTGAATTGTTAATTTAGTGATTTTTCAATGACTTTACTGTTAATTCAGTGATCATTCGAAAACTCAAGTAGTTAATTTATGAACTTTTGTACATGAACATGGCATATCCATGGTGAATGGTGATCACCCATTCTCTTAAAAATACCACTATTGAAATTTTGTGCAATTTGAAAAATAAACTTGAATAGTATATATTCGATACATTAATACATACCGCATATAGGGTATATCACAATCATACATGGTTTCCTAGCTACATATATTATTTACACCTTAATTTGCACCATGCAATACTACATGGGCTTCGTTTCCTACAAAAGAATAATGAAGAGTTGTAGGATGACATGGACAATATACAAACTAAACTGAATAATTATCGAATTAACAATTTAATTTTTAAAATATTGAAATGAATAATTTAATTTAAAAAAAAATGGTATAATTGTTAGTCAATGAAAAAGACCAACAAAATATACTATTTGATTTTTTTAAAGATGAATTTATCAATTTCAATAATTTGGGATTGAATTATCAGTTTATCCTGTATATATAAAGTGATGACTCCCTAACTGCTTATTCCATTATATATTGTCTGTCCATTATTATTTACTTAAATCTTCGGCTTCTGATGATGGCCTCAGCTGATCGGACCCATCTAGAGCTTTTCTTCTGACAATGTTTAGAGATTTTGAGGTTGAGAGATTGAAGCATATGTTGTATGGCTGAAATGTCCTGTTTCATGCTCTCTGTTATGATTTCTTCTTCTTCTTTATGATTATTGTCATCTTCTGTTTTTGGAACATTTTGTTCGTTAAAGGCTATTATCCTATTGATGCCTGCTTGAACTTGGGCTTGCATTTCCTCCATAGTGGCATGAATGTTCAAGTTGTCCTCAACCTTCTCTTTCATTTGCTTATTCAAATCTCTATACCCATCAACCGACTTCACCAGTTGTTCCGAAAGTAACGTGTTACGTTCTTGTAAAGCTGCATGTATATAGTATACATATATATCCAACAAATTAATTCTTTGTAATCAAGACAAAAATATAATTATGCAAGTCTTTTACTTCGAAATTTGACTATATTATATAATTTAGTATAATAAAAAAGTTACATTAGATATTTTGAGTCCCATTACTGTAAATTTTTAAATTTTACAATGTGCATCTTAACATTGGTTATATACTTATATACATCATGCATGTGAGACAATGAATACACGAGACTAATTTGTAGGGACAGAATAACTAAAATATATTAGTTTTATAGTTTTTAAAAATTAAAATGTATAAATTAGATTAGACTGGGGATTTTTTATCTCATATTTTTTCTCATGTTTCAATTTGGTCATATATCATTTTTTGTTGCATTATCCCTTATCTTTTGATCAAGTGTAGAATTGGTTCCATATTTATTTTGTTATAGATTTGGTCTCATATCTTAATAAAAAATTTTACCATTAATCTCATAATGTAAAACATTATGCGAAAATATAAAACCAATTATATAGCATGACCAAAAGATATGAAATGGCGGAAAAAAAAAAGTAAAATCAAATTGTGAGTTGAAGAAAATACATAAGATGAAGAATGTACTTTGACTTATTAGATTTATTATTCCAAGAATTGAATTGGTATATTCCGTGTATCTTTTCCAACAGAGTAAGATATTTATATTGGATAAAATTATGAACATGAATAACAAAATGGGATTTGATATAAAAAACTCGGTTGCCAAAACAAATTGCCGCTTCTCCCTCCCAATGTTTTGATTTAAAAAATAGGCTTAAGTGCAATTTTGGTCCCATAACTATAACAAAGGTTTCATTTTGGTCCCATAACTTTTGTTGTTGCAATTTTGGTCCCATAACTATGACAAAGGTTTCATTTTAGTCCCATAACTTTTTTTGTTGCAATTTTGGTCTCATAACTTCTCAAAAGGTTCCACCGTTAGTCCCTTGGTGAATTTCATCCATATTTAGTCGTTAAGTATGACGTGACAAAGTAACTAGGATCATGATGTGGCAAAATAAGATGAAGTGGACTGAAATAGGAACTATATACGACATATTAAAACTTATCTATACCCAACCACCATATATACAAAGAGTGGTACTGACAGGGACCAATCTGGTGGGGAAGAAGAGACTTCAAGCAGAAGGCACCGACGAAGTCGATGGGATCCTCAGCCAGAGTCGAACGACCAAAGCGGCGGCGATGGCAAATTGGGAAGCGGAACGAGGAAGAGGAAGTCTCGTTGGGCTGACGAGGAAGAGGAAGTACCACTCTTTGTATATATTGTGGTTGGGTATAGATAAGTTTTAA